>VZTA01014285.1:0-21375 GCA_013398855.1 Mohoua ochrocephala | reverse complement strand
CGCCGCCCCTCGGCGCGGCCGCCCCTCGCTCCGCCGCCTCCATCTTGGTGCAGCGCAGCGAGCGGGGCCGCGGGAGGGACCGGGCCTGGGTGGCTCCGTCGGTCCGGGGCCGGTTCTCTGCTGTCCGCACCGATATCCAGCGCGGGGCTCGTCCCCGCACCACACACCCCTTAAAAAACTCGGATTTTTTGTTTTAACGACTTTTTTGGTTTTATTCTCCGCACATTCTTTACAGATGTCCTTGGCACTTCTTTAATTCTTTTTCCCCCCGTATATGTGTTCTTTTCTGTCGTGGAAAGGACTTCACTTCTGTGGCAGTGGCTGCTCTTGTAGCTGTCACGTACTGGCTGGGGTGCCCAAGAGCCAGTGTTCAGTGCTGCTTTCCAATATTCATCTGAAAAGAGATGGAGGAGCCTGATCTCCACAGATCTGTGTTGTGTGCGTGCACACTGAAAAGACAAAGTTTTATTTTTATTAAATCGTACCTTGGTCACGTCATAGAGGGCTGTTTCTAGAAGCACATGCTCTGATCCACAGAATGCAGGTCCTTGCAGTTGCCTCTTTATGTGAAGAAAATGGGAAGCAGAACAATGCTGTCATCGGGCAGGTTCCATGTGGGGCTCTATAGGTTCTTTCTGGCCGTGAACAGCTTCATGTGACCTGCTGTCATTTAGCAGGATCTGCACACGAAAGGCCTCAAGACCGGGGCCCAGCTCTTCCCTGTCTTTGCATTAAACCTTTTGGCTGCAAATACACAAATGCTGAAGGCAGTGAGACTTGGGGGCTGGGCAGCTGCTCAGGGTGTTTACCATTTGGAGGAGTATTTATAGTAGCTGAATTAAAAAGTAAAGAATTTGAGGCAGATGAGCACAGTGAGATTTCTTTTTCTTTTTGCTTGAGTTATGCTTGCTTGATAAGCAGTTTTTAAAAATAACTTAAGTGTAGTAAATCCATCTTGTTATCAAATCAGACTGGGTTTTAATGGAAAGGTTTATGCCTTTACTCCATGACTGATAAAATTAGCTTTAGTCATCGTTGATCAGATGAGGTGTTTTGATCATTAAATGAAAAAGTGATGTATTTTACGGCCAGAAAAATGATAAATGTAATATGATACGAGTTACATCTCTAGGAGGGCTCTAATAATATCAGTCTAATTAAATGAGAGAGAAGTACACGAGTAAGAAGATTCCAAGTGTCTGTGCAGTTCCTGGGATGCAATGTGCTGTTTGAGAGCTGAAATGCTGCCCGAAAATAACACTGTCCTGAAAGAGATTGTGGCAACTGTTGCCCCAATGTAGTGCTGAGGTGAGGGGAAAAGTAGCAATTCTGTTACCTTTGCAATAGTTTTGTATCTTCTGACTTACAATATTTTATAATCGAATCTTTCAGTGCAAACGTTTCACACCAGCTTTGAACAGCCCTCACCCAGTTTATTTAATCTATTTCATGTGTGTGTAATGGTCTGACAGGAAAACTCATTTCAGCTGGAAGTTCTGAGTGGTGGCTGAAGGAGATGCTTCAGCTGGAGGAGATCACTGAAATACAAACTTCTGTAAAACTGGTGATGAGTTTGCACATTTGGGGTTTGGGCTTCTTGCAATAGCTGCCTTCACTCAGTGTTTTCACTGGGGTGAGGGTGAGAGTTTGAAGTGTCTTTGCATTCAGGTTTTAGTCACTTCAACTGACTCTTTCAAGTTACCAGAGGGAATTCAAAGCTCAGTATAAGTTGTGAAATTCACTTTCCTGCTACACCGGAGAAATACGCTTTGTCCATTTATTTTCTCTTTTGGTGTGGGACTTGTGGAATGATTTGGGGAAGAGTTGTGCTCTGATGCATCATGCCTTTAGATCGCTGCAGAACCTGCCAGTGTGTCTGTGGGGTCAGAGCTGTGTTGCTTCTCAGTAGTTTTTGTCCACAAAAATATCCTCCTTTTTTTTTTGTCTATCTACTGAGTCAGCAACAAACTCAAAACTTGATTTCTTCTCAAGGAAGGCTTCTATTTCTGTAAGGTTTTGTTTTGTGTGGTAGGTGGCAGTTTGCTGAAACTGCTTTTCTCATGAAAAGACAAAGTGGCACTGGAAAACTTCAGGAGGGAATTAATTGCTAACTACTAGTTACTGATGCAGAAAGGTTTCTCCCTGGTGTTAGCTACACAAATATCATAATATGTAATCAACATTTTACCAAAACTGTTTCAGAAGTCCAGAGAATGGCTCTGCGTTATTTTACATGCAGTGTCTGTACACATAATTGAGAAGTTTGTTAATTTTTATACAATTCTAAATGTGCTTCAGGTACTACTGGTCCTTAACTTAACCTTTGGAACATAAATAATCAGGAAATTTTCATTCCCATGTATATATACATCCTATTGCTCCTCTGAGGATATTTGCAAGCACTTATATAAATCATGGCATAATTTAATTAATAAGCACCCATATAAAGTTATCGATAGGAGGACCAAGGCTTGCTAATTGATCAAATACCAATGATCAAAATGAAGTTGCCGTTTTAATGGTACACACTGGGACCTTTCCTGAGATGCCTAAGCGTGTCTGAAGAGTTTGAAATTGGACATACCATCTCACTGGCTTGGAGGTAGTCTTTTGGAAAACAGACCTGGAAGTGGGAATGCCAAATATGTCTGTAAAACAGCTTTTCCTACCATGGATTAAACCTACTGTGTTAAGGTAGAGGAAATGCACCTGTTATTAGTAAGACCTAGAATTGATGTATGAGGGGGTTTGGAACTAGGTGGTCTTTAAGGTCCCTTGCAAACGAATCCGTTCCGTGATGTGATGAGAATTTCCTTTAAAGTGATACTTAGTGTGTGTGTCTCTTTCCTTTCTCCAGTATGAAGTGGAACAGAACAGAATTTACCACCTGAAACTGCTGCTTCAAGTTCAGATCAGGAAAAGAATCTAAGTATACCACATTGTAACAACAACTCAAGACCAAAGAAGAGGCAACTTACACTGAAGAAGATACAAGGCTTGATCTGAAACAAGAAGTTTGTGCCTACTCAACAGCTTCAAAAGAGCACGTCCCGACGCTGCTATAGTAGTCTTTGTTTTCTCCAGTGCTGTAGTGAAACTGCCCAGGGCAGCAGCACTTGTATTCTCTAGAGCTTGATAGATCACCTTCTTTTGCTATCTTTTTCTTTCTCTTTTTGTCTCTCTTCCTTTTGTTCCCTTTTTTAAATAATAACAGTCTTCATCCTTAGAAACTTGTGCTGAAACAGAAGAATCGGCAAATACTACTGAAAGTGCAATATTTGAATATCACTGCGAGGTTGGTGCACGTGGTGGAGAAAGAGTTATATGTGTATTTTTAAACTTGGTTCTTACTAAGTTTTTAACAGAAGGGGGTGGATTTGATTCGGTTTTTTTAATAGTTCTTGATAATAAATTCATTTAATAGGGAGGCCCTGGCACAGGTTGCCCAGAGAGGCTGTGTCTGCGGTTCCCCCATCCCTGGAAGTGTCCAAGGCCGGGCTGGACGGGGCTTGGAGCAATCTGGGACAGTGGAAGTCCCTGGGACAGTCCCTGCCCATGGCAGGGGTGGGACTGGATGAGCTTTAAGGCCCCTTCCAACCCAAACCATTCAGTGGTTCCATGACTCTTTGCTGTTGTGTTCATTTAGTAGTAGGACGGTGAATTCATAGTATCTGCAATTTGGTTCTATTTAACAATACTTGTAACCCTCAAGAGCTGATTACTGGTGTTTCTCTCTTCTAGTAACAGTAGGTTTGTGGTTCCAGTCCCTTTTTTCAAATAGCTTCTCTTTAGACTTTTACAGCACAGGTATTCTTTTTCTTCCTCTGAGTATTTCTGTTGGTGGGGTTAATAGTTCATATTCCTGTTCTAAGATGTAGGAATTTGATAATTATGTGGAAAAGCTGCTGATACTATACAGTATCTTTGTACAGCAAATTTTAGTGCCACCTGAGGAATCTTTGTTTGAACTGAAGTTGTCAGGCTTTAGAGGATTGATGAGTTCTCTGTGCTGTGCTGCTAACGCTCCTTTAAACTCAGACTGTTTAAATGATGTCATGCAGTGGTAGTCTGAGCAGGAGGTGAAGCACCGTGGCTTTCTAACCCTAAGAGAGGCTATTCTGAGCTAAATTTTGAGCTAGATTTTTGTCATTTCCTCTCTCTGATGTACCTTTAGTTCACGTTTGAGGCAGGGTGTCTGTTTGTTGCTCCCCTTGTGTCGGAGGTGAAGTGGCCGTTTGGTGACTCACAGAAGCCTTTGGCAGGCTCATTCCAGCTTCCAGAATGGGTTAATGCTCTGGCCTGTAATTCTCCTGGGAGAAGGTATAATAACATATCATTTTCCCTTCCCCCAGTCACCCTACTTGCAGGACCAGTTTATTTTTGAAAAGTATTTCAAACTCTAGGATGGCTTAAAACATTTCAGCTGTTGTGTTCCCACAAGGACATTTTCTTGTGTGGAATGTCCTGGGGTTGCCTTCCTCAAAAGATGAGGGTTCTTATCTTGGAATGATGCTGACAGGAACTAGTCAGTAAATCTTAGCAGCTTTATCAAGTGCTTTTTGTTAGATACTCAGAGAAAATGTCTCCTTTGAACATAATCCGGTGCATAATAAAGATGTGACTGCTGTGGCTTTTGTCCTTTGAGCAGTTTAGGCTGGACAGGAGGGGAAAGAGATCTTTGCTGGGGCAAGTTACCCCAGAAAGGTGGGGGAACCTCTGTGCATGGAGGTCTCCAAGACTCAGCTGGACAAAGCCATGGCTGCCTTTGTTGGCAAGAGGCCTTTGAGGAGCAGAAGGATGGGCCGGAGTTCTCTGTGCATCTCTGATGGGGTCGTGTTTCTGATTCGTTATTTTCTGACATGTCAGTGTTTCATGACTTACGTATGTTGAGGGTATTGATTTATGCCACTTACTGCAGGCTGGTAGGGTAAGGATAAGAGGGCAGCATTGATTAAAATTGAGAGATTGTTACTAATTTTTAATGGAAAGAAAAGCGAGATGCAGAGCAAGGAAATAAGCAGTGCGTGTTACAGAAATGATATCACAGCAGATTTAGCAGTTCACTGAATTCTTAAAGAGCCTTGGGTGGTGACACTGTAGTGTGGAAGTGCTGACCAGTGCTGTGGGATGGAGACCATTACACAGTGTCCTGGGATCCTTTTGCCCCCTCATATCACTCCCCCACCTTCTGTTATTTGTGTTTTTCTTCATCTACATCTACCCCACGTGGATCTGAACCAGAAGGGGGGAGAAGACCTCCTCCTCTTGGAGGCCAGAACTCTGACAATCTTTACTTTGTGTGCTTGTTTCCAATTTATTTTTTTAATGTCAATCTCAGAGACCAAAGATTTCTGCCCAAGAACCTCACAGCAGGTGTTTTTTGGTGCTCTTTGATCACTTTTAAACTGACTTCCAAACAGCAGAATAAGAATGCTGTGCCTTCTAATACATTGAGTAACTCCCTGGCTGTGCTAGAGTGAGAAACATGACCCTTTTACAAGTTGCTCAGGTGTCTTTTATCTCACCTAAACACATTGCTGAGTAATTTTTAATCTCTCTGCTTGTTGCAGCAAGAAAGCAGAGAACAGATACGGTCTCACTCTGTTTCCAGGTTAAATACTCTGGAAACTAACAAATAATTCTGTATATTTTGAGATGCATATTGGCTCTTTGGAAGGGGGAGGGTTGCTTCAGCTGTGGAACTGCAGTGTTTAGTGGGGTGTAATACATGTCATCTGATTTAGTTGCTAACCTGTAAGTCCAAGTGCCCTGCTTTAAAAATGAGACTTGTGCATCAAAAAGCCAATGAGTTGGTAAAAGGGTTGGGAATGTTTCAAGGGTGAATCTATGACTTGAGAAGAAAAAACACCCCATAAAAGAAAATGTTTTAATAGATGTCAGTTAATTTAGCAGCTCATTACACCTTCAGTTTAATGCTATTTTCAAATTTTCTGTGTCTTTCTAGCACTTGAGCTTCTGTGCCCCAGGAATGTCCGTTTAATTCTGGTTATTAATTCCATAACTATGCAAAACTGTTTAATTACTTAATACCATTTTTTAGTATGAAAGACTGAACACACAAACTAGGGAGAAACTATGCAGGGATTTGAACCTAATTGTGTTGATTCAGAACTGTTGCATTTTCCTAATCACCTGTTTAATTTGGAAGAGCAGATACTTCAGATATTTTCAGGCTCTGGTATGAAACAGTGAATGTGGGAGTACTTTGAGGTGTAATACTTGAAAAATGCCAGAAGTCTGTTTTGTTCTAAGCAAGCTTTGTTTTGGTGTTACAGTTCTGGCTTGTTTTACAAATATGTTGCCTGTGTAAATTTTAAGGATTGCTGGGTTAAAAAAGCTCAGCTGTTTTAGTGGTTTTACTGTGTTTTAAGAACAGAGTAAAACTTAGAACACATTTTAAGAATGTGTCAGTAACTTACCCAAGCTCTTTGTGTTACTGTGTTGCGGGGATGTGGAGGAAGGAAACCGATGTTAAACATTGTTCTTGCCCTGTGCTTTCTGTGCCCCAGATGAGCTTTGATCCAAACCTGCTCCACAACAATGGACACAACGGGTACCCCAATGGTACTTCGGCAGCGCTGCGCGAGACCGGGGTTATCGAGAAGCTGCTGACCTCGTACGGCTTCATCCAGTGCTCGGAACGGCAGGCCCGGCTCTTCTTCCACTGCTCCCAGTACAATGGCAACCTGCAGGAGCTCAAAGTAGGAGGTAACTGAGCTTTGGGACCAGCACCAGGCTCTTCTGCTTGTCATAAAATACCCTCTTGTCTCGTGGCTGCTGCTTCTGGGGCTAAACTGACAGTGAATAATCCACCACTCCTGGTGGGAGCCCTTCCCAGCACTGTGCAGCTTGTGGTACAAACTGTTGTGGAAAAGGAAAAGGTGCAGTGTTAGGTCAAACTTGTGTAGCTGAGGTGGAGGCAAGTCCTCAGACTGTGGGAGAATTTACCTCTTGTACTCCCTATTTCTTTGTTTAGAATTAGTTTGAGGGTGGCCAAGTGTTTTTCAGCATGAGGAGGCTGCAACTTCATGCTGATAATTACCGTGAGAGTGAAGTTTCTAAACTGTTTAATGGCCTTTGTTGTGTTGTCTGGAACTTCATTGTGGAGTCTGCTGTATAGTGAGCAGGCCAGGGGGAGGGAATTACTGTGGAATTACACCAGAATAGTTCATTAGCAACAGGAGATAATAAGCAGAATAACCAGAAAATATTTGCAAATCATGTGTCCTTCCTCGGTAACAAAAGCACCTGAGTTCTACTTGGTTGTGTTTGGCTACAAGCAGTGAATTGTTAAACACAGCCATTAGGTGATTTTTGTAAAAAAACCCAATTCCAACCAGGACACTGACAGCATTGCAATGTTTGGTTGTCTTGCAGATGATGTTGAGTTTGAAGTGTCTTCTGATCGCCGAACTGGAAAACCCATTGCTATTAAATTGGTGAAGATAAAGCCAGAAATATTACCTGAAGAACGAATAAATGGACAAGTTAGTGCCTATTTTCTATACCTGCATCATTTCCATCCTTTACTCCAGTACAGAAAACTGGGTTCATTTAGCATGGATATTAACTACCTACAGTATAGTTACACTGAACTATATTTCAGTGTGCTCTGGTAAAAATTCAGAGGTTCAGTTTGAGCTCTTATGTGGCTCCAAACACTTCTTAGAGCCAAGAGGTGTTCTGTAAGATTGAAAAGTTGCAGTGTGGCATTCCCTGCTGAGTGTGTAGTAGAGGATACTGAGATTCATTTTGTGTTCAACAATGCCACTCCTGAAATGACTAGCAATGGATTTTTTTTTTTTTTTTTTTGACTGGTAGGTTGTGTGTGCTGTTCCTCACAATTTAGAGAGTAAATCTCCAGCTGCCCCGGGTCAAAGTCCAACAGGGAGTGTTTGCTACGAACGTAATGGGGTAAAGCTTGCGTATTTTACTTGAACTCTTCACTGATCCATCACTGTGGTCTATGAGAAAAAAAGGAAAAAAAAAAAAAAAATGCAATTTTATGTAGACAATTGACACTGCACTGAGCTGTGCAGTTTTTGGCCAAAAAAAAAAAAAAGCATGCTTTGGTAATTACTACAAAAAATAATGTTGTTTAGACAGTTTGCTTGCTTGTATCTGTGGAGAACTTCCTAGAGCCAAATAGTTGTTCTCTTTAAAACGTGGTGAAGTTCATATATCCTTATCTTGAACTTCTGAAGTTTAGAAATTGGCCTTTAAAGATGGCCACGTACAAAACCTTTCACCTTGAGCTGCTTGTTACAGACTCACCAAAACAGCACGATGGAAAAAGAATGTTTTGCATGCCGTGTTTGTTATTGTTGATTTTCTCACTAAATTAAGCAGATAACTGTTATTAAAATTGTGTTAATCTTTCTATGAAAGAACTATTCTTCAAATAGAGTAACTTCAGTTAATGTTAATTTACAGGAAGTATTTTACCTGACTTACACCCCAGAGGATGTTGAAGGAAATGTACAGCTGGAAACAGGAGATAAAATAAACTTTATAATTGATACAAATAAACAGTAAGTTGGTATTGCTTTTCTGGCTTCATATTTTGTTTTAGTAGTCAGGCAGAATTCATACCTATTCCAAGAACTATTATATGAAATACAATCTTAATTTTTGTTCCAGTTTTGAGTTTACAGTTTGCTCTGTTGTTTTTTTTCCTCTAGTACTGGTGCTGTAAGTGCTCGTAACATTATGCTATTAAAAAAGAAACAAGCCCGCTGTCAAGGAGTAGTCTGTGCCATGAAAGTAAGTGATTTTAAGTTTCATTTGAAAATGAAATGCTGTTTTGAAGAGTGCTGTTCAAAGTAATATTTAAGTTGTTAAGAGCTGTTAACAGCTTGGGCTGTGGGTGTAAATTGTGTGAAACGGTTTAAACAGCTCATCTTTGATACTGAGGCCTTTCTTAACAAAGAAAGTTCCATTTATTTCTGTTTTTATATTGTGGCAGTCAGCTGCGTACACTTGTAAGTGCTATACTGGGATTCAGAGTCTATTTTGTGTTTATTAGAACCTGTTAAATGATTTACTGGTGTGTTCCAATAATGGACAATTAAACATTTTTTGTTTCTATTCGCAGGAAGCCTTTGGATTTATTGAGAGAGGTGATGTCGTGAAGGAGATATTCTTTCACTATAGTGAATTTAAAGGTGACCTAGAAACCTTACAGCCTGGTGATGATGTGGAGTTTACAATCAAAGACAGAAATGTAAGACGAAATCCAGTAAAACGGAAGCCAAGGTCCTAGGGCATAACTGCACAGCTCTCTGCTTTCCCCAGCTCTAAAAAAGGGGGGAGGAGGTTCATTGAGGTTCACTGGGAAATGTCTGTTACTTTCTGTCTTCTCTTTGGGTGTTTGACTGATTTTGTGCTCTTAGGGTAAAGAAGTTGCAACAGATGTTAGACTGCTGCCTCAAGGAACTGTCATTTTTGAAGATATCAGCATTGAACATTTTGAAGGAACTGTAACCAAAGTAATTCCAAAAGTACCCAGCAAAAACCAGGTGAATTTCAGTGGTTAATTAAATTTGTGCAATGCTGGTTTTATTGTCGTGACTTCCAGTCAAACAGTTGTTCCCATTTCCCAGTACCTGTTTGCTGCATAAGCATCGTGTCAGAGTAAAGATTTACTCTTGTTGTAATTTTAAATCCAAAGAGGAAGAGTTAGGGTAGTGGTACATGATGGAGCATGTGTTTTCTTTAATGTTTCAAATACTTGCTGTAAAATTTTGTGGGGTTAGGACATGTCCTTAAAGCAAAAGAGTAGGGGAAAGGGGAAAAATATTTGCTAGGATAAGCCAGATCTATGGATTCTTGTGAGCATTAACAGTTAATGAGGCTTTTGGGCTGTAATGTTTGACTTGGAGGAGCGTTCACGAGCACTTCCATTAATGTTTTAGGTGAGTCTCTGTTGGTATGGGAAGGTTTGGGGTGTTTTGAAGACTTAATAAGAAAGAACCTGCCTTTTAGAAGTGTTGTGAGTACGGTTATAAACTCCTGAAATAGAGAGAATTCCTTCAGCAAGATGTGAGTGGGGCTTAAAAAACCTTCAAGCCAACCAAGAGCTCCAAAAGCCACCTTGCATTTGGCAAGTTCCAGATGAGGAGTGGTGGAAATGGAGCAGAGCCTGAGTCCAGCAGGGTTTGGCAGGAACACTTGTGCTGTTTGCAGCTGTGCTGAGCCTTGCAGGTGAGCTCACCCTTCCCGCTGGGTTTTCTGTCCCCAGAGCGATCCGTTACCCGGCCGCATCAAAGTGGACTTCGTGATTCCTAAAGAGCTTCCCTTTGGAGACAAGGATACAAAATCCAAGGTGACCTTGCTGGAGAGTGACCACGTTCGATTCAACATTTCCACGGACAGGCGCGACAAACTGGAACGAGCCACCAACATTGAGGTTCTCCCCAACACTTTCCAGTTTACTAATGAAACTAGAGAAATGGCAAGTATCCATCTCCAAAAATTTCTGATTCTTGAGGGGAAATGAAAGTAAAACATGAGGTGGGGGGTGTCTTCTACAATAAATATAAAAATCACTCGTGTCTCCCACTGCCTACTCTGAAATCCAGCTCTCAGATCTGCAGTGCAAGCAAAGTAGAAAATGCGGAATTGATGCTCTGCGTCTTTGCCTTAAAAGAATAAAATCTCAGCTATTTTTTAACATTTAAATGAAATTCTGTTAGGAAACTAGACCTTAGCTGGCCCTCTTGGAGGGGATTGCTGGCTGGTTTTAGCAGACAGGAGTAATGTAGTCTTGGACTGATAGTTTAAAATTCACGTACTTGAGTCTAAATAGGTAACTACTCATGTTCCTTAGGAAAACTAGAAGACCTTGGGGCTACCCTGGGTTCAGGAAGTGAAAAGTGTAAATAATTGGAGGAGGGACTGTGAGCAGCTTCTGGATTTCAAGTTTTTTGGCCAATCTCTGTCTGAGGGTCAAGCAGGAGAAGGGTAGAGAGCAGAGTTCTCTCAATACAAGAAACTCTTTGTGGATTACAGGGACTAAGATGAATGTGCTAATGAGTATTACAGAATATCTTTCATTCCTGTAACTTGGAATGTTGGTTCTGTTCCAACTAGACTGTAACTTTGCCTTCCTTTGCAATTTGGAGTTCAGTTACGGTGTCGTCACGTCCGTGTGCTGTGAATTAGGGACCCTTGGCTTTAAAAAACCCTGAGTTTTGACTTCAGCCTTTGAGATTTTGGCTTTCTCTCTTATAGACTTCTTGTATTTCTGCTCTGGCTACACACATCTGCCTGCCTGAGTTTAGCTGTCATTGGGGTGACAGGTGTTGGCAGCTTCTAGGAAGGTTGGCTGGTTTGCTGGAGTTTGTGAAAGCTGTTTAAGAGAAGGATGTCCCTTTGCACTGTCATTCAGATCCTCTAAGCTTGTCCTGAGACTTGCTAAACTCTGTAATAACTGGGTTGAAGGGAATATGTTAATGAATTCTGCCTTAATTCTGGCAGGATCTGGTACTAGGGCTTGAGGTTTTTGACAGTATATTGTGTTTATCATTCAGCATTCCATTTCTAGTGGTTATCAGGAAGGCCACTAAACTCCTGTGTAACATGGGAGTACGTTCCCATAACACACACCCAGCAGGTATGGGAGTCTTGTTTAACAGCTTCTTTATAATTCCTTCATTTGTGTCTGGAAATCTGATGGTTTTTCTCTTAAACTTCTGCCTGAGCACTGATTTTACTTCCTGTTTTTATAGGTAGTTGTATGTTTAGTGTGTGTGTGTATGATTTGTGTACTCCTATAGATGATACAGTGTTTGCAGGACTGCCCCGTTGTTCTCTCTGTGTAGTGCTACTGGCAGGTTCTTTAACTTCAGTCCTTGTTAGTGGCTTAAATTAATATTCTCCACTCTTCATCAAGAGTTAACTTCAGGAATGAGGTGGGAAGGACTTGTCTGCATTTCAGGTTGACCAGGGCCATGAGCACCAGGGTTTACAAGGAAGGGCATTGTTTAAACCAAGTGTTTTCCCAGGGTTCAGGCCTTCCTGCCAACTCCTGACATGTGGAGCCAGCTGCAGGCAGATGTCACAGACCAGGGATAAAACCGTAATTGTTGGTTTGGCTGTTCCAGGGTGTGATTGCAGCAATGAGGGATGGCTTTGGTTTCATTAAGTGTGTGGACAGGGATGCTCGGATGTTCTTCCACTTCAGTGAGATCATGGATGGAAATCAGCTCCATATTTCTGATGAAGTAGAGTTCACCGTCGTTCCTGTAAGTGGGATTAATACTCCTATAAAATCTCAGCATTTAAAGAAATGATGCACGGCCTGTCTATAACCTGCTGGATTTATTTTCCAGGATATGCTGTCTGCCCAAAGGAACCATGCCATAAGGATTAAAAAGCTTCCCAAGGGCACGGTTTCTTTCCACACCCAGTCAGAACATCGTTTTGTGGGCACTATAGACAAAGAAGCCACTCCAGCCAAAGCCACTAGCCCGAATAAAGGCAAAGAGAAGGTAATGCTGCTCTTCTGCTTGTGAATATCTGTTCTGCATTCCTGCCAGCACAGACTGAGGCTGCTTCCTTAAAATCTCTAATTCAGCTGGGTTTGAAGCACTGTTCATTCTGTACAGATGTGAACTACAGCTGATGAGAGCAGTCAGTGAAAACTAACTTCTCCGAACAAGACAATAAAAGTATTGTTAATAATCACTATTGGTCATACTGTTGTTGAGGATAATTCCCAGGAACTTGATGAGGAGTTTCTTTCTACCTCCCACTGCATAAGATTCTAGTTAGAATTATTTAAGATTAAGTTTCATGGGGAGAACCTCTTACTGTTTTGTTATGCTGCTTTAAACAATGCCAGAATACTTAAAAGTTCCAATAAATGCTTCGTGAAACTGGTGGCAATACTTCATTGCCTTTTAAAATACTGTTTAAAGCTCCTTACCCAGAGTTTGGTTGTGTTTTTGAGCAGTTACTGTAAAACCACTGAGACTCCAACGAGCAGTGCTTGAACTGTGTGTAGGAAACTGTTCATAAAGAGGCACTGATTACTGAATTCTGACTTCTTGTTTTCAGGAAGCTGAGGATGGAATAATTGTGTATGATGACTGTGGAGTAAAACTGACCATTCCTTACCAGGCCAAGGATGTGGAAGGATCTACTAATCCCCAGATAGGAGATAAGGCAAGATAATTAAGTATACTATTGGGAAATGCTGTCCTGGGCATTGTGGGGTGTGAGCTTCTCCTTTGCCTTTACTTGGAACAAATGGAGGACAAGGCATCTATGTAATATTACCTGGAATAATGTGTTTAAATGGGTCAATCTTCTGTATAAGTAAAAAATACCCTCCAACCTGGTGATTTATAGATGAAAATAGTGTCTTACTGTGTAAACGATGCTTTTTAAACAAAGAATTTTTCTCACTAAGTGGACACTGCTTGTCAAGAGGAAATTAACTGAGCATAATAAGAGCATAGAGACTAAGATGGATATTGAAGAGGGAGAATATTCCCTCATGAGCATATTAGCCTGAGACACAATGGAAAGGGAAAAAGCTTGGAGATCAGGAAGAGCAACAAAACTGTCAGGAGCCATTCTAGTTACTGGTTATTGTTTCTAAAAACTGAAACAAGGAGTGAAGTGAGGCACATCCCACTGTGGGCCACTGGTGAGCAGTGTAGGGAAAGGAGGCGATCCCCATGGACAGAAAGATACTCATCTTTCTGTTTGAGGGGTGAAAAGCTGAGTGCTGGAGGCTGGCTTGCCTTGCAGGTATCCCAGGTGTGATGCTGCTCCCTGGAATGTAGGAATGTCAATGACTGACGTGGTTATGGGAAAGTAGTGACTAGGAAATTGCTTTCCTGGAGAGCCCAGGTACTGCTGCAGAGCTACACAGCTTCAAAATTAGTTAGTTTGGGGGGTTTTTTTGTTGGTGGTCATGGTTTTCTTTGCATTTTTTTACCTGGTATTGATGCACAACTCTTCACCAGGTTGAGTTCTGTGTGTGTGAAGTGAAGAGAACCGGGCTGCAGACGGCTGTTTCTGTCAGGATGCTGGGACGCAACTACAGCTCCAAGAGGCTCTTGGGATACGTGGCAGCCCTGAAAGATAACTTTGGGTTTATTGAAACAGCCAATCATGATAAGGAGATCTTCTTCCACTACAGGTGAACGATGGTTTTATTATTTGATTGTGTGTCTGTTTGGGGGGAGTGGGAGGGTGTGGAGTTGGGTTGAGTGTTAAACCCATTTGGACTTTACACACACACAGTGTGTGTGTGTATATATATATATGTGTGCTTAGATATCTACAGTTTGATTTATCATCTCTGCTGGACTGGCTCAGGCTTTTCTGTTAGTCAGCAGTCCTGGTGTTCTGTGCCTCTGAATCCCAGGCCAAGAAATCCAGTTGTGTTATGTATTTGAAATGCTTCACTTTCCTGCATGAGGATTCCTTGTGAAATGCTGAGGGATTTAAGTAATTTCTGATAACTGATGTGGATGTTGGGTGAGCATAACTATTGTCATGTAAATAAAGGAGAACTGTTTATCATTGTGTTCCTGTAGTGAGTATTGTGGTGATATTGATAGCCTGGAACTTGGAGACACTGTGGAATACAGCTTGTCAAAAGGCAAAGGAAACAAAGTTAGTGCAGAGAAGGTGAACAAAACACATGCAGGTAAGGCTGGACCTGGTGTTTTCTGCCTGCAGGGCTCTTGGCACGTGCTGAGGGGTAAAGTTTGTTAATGATCCTCTTACAGTTGGAGCTGAAAGCAAGAAGATGCTCAGTGAGGGGTGGTCATTGGTTTCCTGAAAGCTGCTGCCTGGGTTTCCAGAGAACAGACAAGCACAGGCCAACAGTTCTGTGCACAGTAGCAATTCTTTGGACCTTTGGTGTCCTCTGCCCTCTTCACTTGGGGGTTATAAGGAGAGGCCAAGTGGCAGAACTGGCCAAATCAGTACCTGCACTAATTGTGCTGTACCTCCCAGGGGAAAGGCTGCAGGAGGAGGGCAGTTGGGGGAGGGTATTAAGGACTTGGGGGTGGGGGAAATTCATACTTCAAGATTATTGGATGATTAAAGAGAGTAGGGAATGCAATGGAAGAGAAGTGAAACACTTTGATTTGCTTTTCGAGCTTTGTGACCGTAAGTTTCTTGAGGAAAATTTTTCTACTTCCATGTATGAAATGTCAGTGTGATTTTGATTCGGCGTCATGCAGTGCAAAATGTTGACTCCTGGTCAATCTGAATCACTTATTTAAATCAGTTTTAAAATAAACTATGATTAAAATATCCTATTCTTCTACTCTCTGTCTCTTTTCAGTGAATGGTATCACTGAAGAAGCTGATCCAACTGTTTACTCTGGTAAAGTAATTCGTCCCTTGAGGAGTGTAGATCCCACACAGACAGAGTACCAGGGCATGATTGAAGTCATGGAGGATGGTAAGATTGGTTCCTTTTAATTAAGTGTTCCTTTCACAAGTGCACAAGTTGAATGCACTGTAAATAGAGGTGCTGAAGATTTTATTCACGCTACAAACTGTATCCACACTGCTAAGCTGACTGTAAAAGCAGCATTTGTAATATTGGAAATCTGAAATCAGGTGGGAAAGGCCTCTCAGTTCTGTCTCATACTTTCCCCCCCAGGTGAGATGAAAGGAGAGGTCTATCCCTTTGGAATTGTTGGCATGGCCAACAAAGGTGACTGTCTGCAGAAGGGGGAGACAGTAAAGTTCCAGCTGTGTGTGCTGGGTCAGAACGGGCAGACGATGGCTGTGAACATCACCCCGTTCCGCAGGGCCACCGTGGAGTGTGTCAAGGACCAGGTGAGTGACTCCGTGAGCACCAGGGCCCTGGTGATGGGAAATAACTGCTCCAGCTGGCACAGAGCAACTGAGAACCACTTCAGCACTGGAATTTAGGGAGCTGTGCTCAAATGGATTGCTCTGGACTCCAGCTGTAGGGAACAGGTGTGTGCGTAACCCACGTGCTGCCTTATGCCAGGTTCTGGTGTGACTTGAGTAAGGCTGAGCTCAGAGCCTGGTTTGGTGCTGAAACATCAGAACTGCTGGGCAGCAGTTAATTCTGAAGATTTGGGTTTGAGGTGTCCTAGAAAGTGCTCTAACTGGTTTCTGCTGAACAGGGTGTTAGAAAAGTGTTCAGAAAAACAAAACATGCTCATGCTCTGCTTCTGGAAGAAGCTTCTTCACAGCATTAAGCAGTCAGTGATTACAGCCCACCTGAAATGCAAAGGCTGATCTTTGCCCTCGTTACATCTTGGAGTGATTAAAAAGTTAAATGCTGCAAATGCTTTCTGTTTTTATAGATATTGTGCAGCACTAATCTCCAGTCATTTATGGAGAGGCTGGATGAGTATTCCTGGTTTATACAAGAGTAGAATGGAAAATAGAAGTAAATCGCTTCTTATCCCAGTGACAGGCCAAAAAATGGAGTGGTTGCTGCTGTGGCTTCAGGGTGGAGTCTCAGAGCTTGGGGCACTGCTCTTCTCTGTTTAATACAGCTGCCAGGACTTGGGCAGTTTTCAGAACTTGTTCTATAGACTTTAGGATTTCGAATGCCAGGAGGAGTGCTTGGATTTCCAGAAGTGTTGTTTCCAGACAGAATGTTCTGATCACTGTAGAAATTGCATTTCCACTTCTGTTAGGCGCCACGGTTTTGGAGTTTTATTTAAAAGTAGTTAAACTGCAGTGATGAGTAAATTACTGCATCTGTCTGGATGCAGAGCAAATCAGTGACCTTGTGATGCGTTGCTTTTCAGTTTGGTTTCATTAACTATGAAGTTGGTGACAGCAAAAAGCTCTTCTTCCATGTCAAAGAAGTCCAGGATGGTGTGGAGCTCCAGGCTGGGGATGAAGTGGAGTTCTCCGTAATCCTGAACCAGCGCACAGGAAAATGCAGTGCCTGTAACGTGTGGCGTGTCTGGTGAGGCTTTGGGATTGAAGGGTTTGACCCTGGCACTGTGTCTGCATCCCAGCAGAGCCCTGCAGGCTGCGTCTGCCCGAGCTGGATGTTCCTCAAACAGGAGCTCTGGATTCCAGCTGGCTCCAGGGAGAGCCACACCTGAGAGCTCCCAGCTCTTAGAGGGGATCCAGTGCAGGCAGCAGCAGCACTCCAGCTCTTCCTAATTACAGATGGCTTGTTCTCCCTTGAGTCTATTCTTAAACTCCCCCTGTAGCAGGAATTTGGATACAGCCTTGCAAGTAGAAGTTAACGATAAGGAAACTGATGGTTTTCCTGTGTGGGTGCTGGCCTCTGGCCAACACACTCCACAGTGCTGCCACCTGTTTCTTGAAGAGCAGCTTTAATTTTTAAATAGAAAACTCATGTTGTTAGAGACTCTGGTTTTTTTGGCATGGCATTTCTTACAAGTCATGGGTTTGGGGTATTTTTAACTGTTTACACACTTGGAGAAAATTACATAATTTGTATTTTGTTGAAGCTTGAGATAGCACTTCAGCAGTAACAGAAAGCCAATGATTTTGTCTCAAAATTCTGCATTCCCATCATCTTCAGAGATGTTAATGCTCTGCCATGACATACTGGCAACTCGCAAGCCTTTATTATTGCAGTTAAATTACAGAATCACAGAGTGGGTTGGGTTGGAAGGGAGCTTAAAAACCATCTCATTCTACCCCTGCCATGGGCAGGGACACCTTGCACCATCCCAGGTTGCTCCAAGCCCTGTCCGACCTGGCCCTGAACACCCCCAGGGATTGGCAGCCACAGCTTCCCTGGGCAATAGAAATGTAGGAAACACTGGCTAGGTGTGCATGAGAGTAAATACAGCACCTCTGCTGCCTGAAGAACACCCTCTGGAGAGCACTGAGCTCCTGCTGTTGTAGAGTCCTGTGTGGAGAGTGAGGTTTGGGGCAGGGACAGGCTGTCAGCCAGGTGTGCTGTCACACAGCGTCAGTTCTGCAGTCTCCACCTGCTGTACCTGACTGCAGCCGAGGATATAACAGCCCCGGGTGCCTTGCCCAGCCCGGGGAGCTGACGGTGCCCTGTGTGTGCTCTCTTGCAGCGAAGGCGCCAAGGCCGTGGCTGCTCCGCGTCCCGATAGACTCGTGAACCGTTTAAAGAGCATCAACCTGGACGATGCCAACGCCCCGCGGCTCACGGTGCTCCGCCAGCCCCGGGGCCCCGACAACTCAAAGGTACAGACACACCCAGGGCAGCATCACTCACCGTAGGGGCTGCTTGCCTGGGGTAACACAACGCTGCTGCCTCTGCTGGGGGCCCGAGCTGTCGGCTCCTGGTGTCTGCTTCTGGTCTGTAGTGAACTCCTGGCCTGCTGTGTGAGGGTGGATTGTTGTGCACGGTGCTGTGCCCTGTGTCAAGTGATGCGTGCTGTGGTTGCAGAGGAGCACGCAGGAGAGAAGCAATCCCCTGCTGCCTGTGTTGGAGCCTTTCTGTCTTGATTTGTCTTGGCTGTCTTGGTTTGCATTTCATTTATAAACCTCAGAGGTAGCAAGTGAAATCCCTTTACCCAGACATGGCTTTCACACAAAGTTCCGCCACCTCTCGGTAAGCAGGAGGAGAAAACCGTCTGGAATCTCTGAGGTGTTTTGGACTACAAAGAACACCCCACAGAACCTGTTTTGTTGCTGTCTCTGTTTCTGAAGACAAACATGGCTAATTAGAAAGGTGCTGCTTGGGTGGAACAGACCAGGCTCTGCCTCAGAGCCCAGTGGCGGTGCCGGGCTCACGGTTGGACTTGATGATCTTAAAGCCCTTTTCCAATCTAAATGACTTCGTGATTCTGTGATACTGGAGCTAAAAGTTTGTTCTGTTTTCCTTGCAGGGATTTGGTGCAGAGAGAAAAATCCGCCAGGCTGGTGTTATAGACTGATCCCAACCCCACGGCGACGTTGGGCCGCGCGGTGGGGCTGGCGAAGGGTACTGAATATCTCCCTGTTCATCCCTTCCTCCAAATTCTCAGAAGCTATTCCACCAGTTTTAACACCTTCTCATGTTATGTTTAAAATTAAATTTACGAAACCATTTTAAATTTCTGCACAGTTGCATTCTGGAGAACTTTAAGGTGGCGCCTTATAGTATCACATTTTAGAAGCTTGTTTTGAATGGTGCATTTAACGCAACTGGTAACTGCAATCTCCATTGCCTCTGTGAGTAAACATAGACAGCTCTGCTCGGGCAGACCTTGTGGAATTCTGCACTACAGTTATTATGCTTTATCCTTGTTTTTGGCCAAGGTTTATTATGCCTTAGTGCTCTGTTGCATTATCTTCCCTCCCGAGTGGAAGGGAAGACTCACTTCAGCTCACTCTGCTCAAATCCTGAGGACCATGTGAGGGTGGAATAAGTTCAGTTTATATCAGATCTCCACAAACATTCAGATACCTTGAGTTGATGGCCAAATGTTACAGTGTTTTCCTAGTTCATTTAACTTGACTCCTTTAGCCAGTCCTTAGAGCTCAGTGCAAGTCTCTCCCAGGGTCGGTGGATTTTGTAGTGTTCTGGAACAGACAGTGCAGAATTTCATAAGGCTGAGGTGTGCCATCAGTGTGGTAATTTAAATATATTTAAAACAATGCACAAATCTGCTGCTGCTTAGAACACTGCAGCTTCTAAACCCAGTTTCTTTTACTGATTTAAATTTAAAAAGAAAGAAGTTGTGCCTGAAGTGGATACATTTTTTTGTTCTTTTTGCAGCCGGCACCCAGTGTACTGTAAGAGAATAAATACTTAGGCTTTCCATAGCTGTATTGAGACTTTCATCAAGGTGAATAGTTGATGTCTGTGTGCTTTTTTTTTTTTTTGGTTTATTTTTTTTGTTTTGTTTTTTTGGGGTTTTTTTGTTTTGGTTTTTTTTTTCCCCTCCCCTGCCCCCCTCCCTCCATTTCCCCAGTCACACTTTATCAAGCAAGAAAACGGAATGATTGGTCTAAGTATTACTTTAACCAAAAAGATCAGGAGTTACTTTTTGGAATAGAGGGCAGTACTGTGGTTTGGTTTGCTATTTTTTGTTTTGTTTTTTTTTTTCTTTTGGTTAATTTTTTTTTTGTTGGTTTATTTTTTTTTTTGGTTTTTTTTTTTCATGTTACCTCTATTCTCAATTTAGGGTTTTCTTCTCTGGGAGATGCATTATCTTTGTAAAACAAAACATTGCTTTCTCCAATTTTTTTTCTGTTAATGGCAAAGAATGGAAATAGAATAAAGTTTTACTGATTTTGAAAAAAGCCTCGCCGTGCTCAGCCTCTTCTTTCCCCAGTGGGGGCTGTGTTAGACCCGTGTTGTTCCCATCACGGGCTCGTGGCAGCTCCAATTCTCACCCCACCCTGAGGGATTCCTGTGTTTTATTCCAGTTTGCACAAAGCAGGGAGCTTCCCCCGAAAGGCTCCCCCTCATAACACTTTACACTGTTTCTAGGTTATACAAACACAGTAACATCCATGGGTTACAAATACATAACCTGTTAATTCGTGTCTTGGCCCCTATTCACGAGTTCTCGCTCCCTCCCCGTGCTCATCAGTCCCCGGGCACAGTTCTCTGCGCTTGAGGCTGGGGTCTGTTTGCAGCAGGGGGTCAGAGGGTCGCTGGTTGTGATCCCCACTGCTGGAATTCCCTTTCCCCAGTTCCTGCCCACTCCCGGTGCCTCTGAGCCACACAGCCCCTTCCTCTTGGGACTGTGGTCTCTTGCCCTTACAACAAAAGCTCAGCCACGTGCACGATGCTCACGCTGCAGTTACCCAGAACTGCCCCGCTGCAGCTACTCATTAACAACTTTAAAAAAGTAACAAAGTTTGGCTTCACCCCCTTTTCAAATTCCCACCTTAAAAACTACA
Source organism: Mohoua ochrocephala (assembly GCA_013398855.1). Classification (NCBI taxonomy): domain Eukaryota; kingdom Metazoa; phylum Chordata; class Aves; order Passeriformes; family Acanthizidae; genus Mohoua; species Mohoua ochrocephala. The sequence goes on along the minus strand of VZTA01014285.1, from coordinate 540 downwards.
GGGTCCGGGTTCGATGTCGTTGCCCCCCTTTAAAGCCCCGTGGATCAGAGCCGGTGTCCTTCCCCCTTTAAAGCCCCGGGGTGCGGGTCTTGGTGTCATCCCCCCCTTTAGAGCCCCGCGATTCGGAGTCGGTGTCGTTCCCCCTTCAGAGCCCCGGAGTGCGGGTCTTGGTGTCATCCCCCCCTTTAGAGCCCCGCGATTCGGAGTCGGTGTCGTTCCCCCTTCAGAGCCCCGGAGTGCGGGTCTTGGTGTCATCCCCCCCTTTAGAGCCCCGCGATTCGGAGTCGGTGTCGTTCCCCCTTCAGAGCCCCGGAGTGCGGGTCTTGGTGTCATCCCCCCCTTCAGAGCCTTGGAGGTGCGGGTCTTGTGTCATCCCCCCCTTCAGAGCCCCGCGATTCGGAGTCGGTCTCGTTCCCCCTTAGAGCCCCAGGTGCGGGTTTGGTGTTATTCCCCGTTTCAAGCCCCGTGGTTCGGGTGTGGTGTCGTTCCCCCTCTAAAGCGCCCTGGTGCGGGCTCGGTGCCGTTCCCCGTTTAAAGCCC
>VZTA01014284.1:462411-504042 GCA_013398855.1 Mohoua ochrocephala | reverse complement strand
AAAAAAAAAAGGCAACTGCAATATGCAGGGAAGTGGTTTAGGACCAAATGATGCCACAAAGTTTAAATATAATAATCCCAAAATCAAACTTGCCTCATATTCAGTAACCTGGCTTCAAAGGGATGGGTGGGTGTTTTAATTTCCATCCCTTCTCAGTGGATTTTGGTTTTTCTGCGTAGTCACTTCAAAACTATCACTGCCATCTAATATCTTAAGTTCTTACTGGCTCTTACCTCACAGGGTGACGCAGAGGCACAAATGGATATTTCCAATTATTTAGCTAATGATGCATCAGGCAGGGATCGAATCTGGAAAACTCTTCGTGAGCAGCTCAGGCTTTGAGCACCCCATTCATCAACAGGGTGGTGAAGATCGGGCAAACCCCACAAAATAGATGGGGTGAGGGAGAAGGATCCTTCTGCTGAGTGGCCATTCTAAACAGGCTCACTAAGAGACCACCAGGGAACAAGAAGTTTGCTCCCAGGACGTGATGTTTCCTCAAAGCAAGAACAGGTGGGGAGACAAACCAGGCCGTACATAAATTGTTCAGGATGCATTTCTTTCCTTAAATAAATGGCTGAAGCACACCATAGGTCACCAGAGGACATCAGAGAAGCATGAGATGGGAAAGAGTTCAAGGAAAGAGAGAAAAACCTGGGACAGGGCTCGGCAATGCAGACACCAAGCAGGTCTCTGGGCTGGAGAGGAGGAAAAGCTGAACATGTAAAAGACTTATAAAAGCCTGCAGGTCCCATGGGAGCAGCAGGTGAGACAGGTCAGTGCAGTTTCACATGCTCAAAAGAGGCCTCTGCAAACAGCAGCACCTGCCAGGCGCTGGGAGCTGCTGCTCTGTCCTCATGCACACTTTGCACGCTGTTTCCTAATGCAGTTTGGTTTTTTTTTTCCCCCCTCCTCCATGTCTGTAACATCTCCAGTTGACTTAAAAAGCCACTTTCTTTTTGTGGAAATATGAAAGCTCTCCATTATTCAGCACTTATTCCACATGGATGAAGGTCGACGGCCTCCTTAAAGAGCTTTCCCGCAGTGTGTAACATTAATAGCTGCACCAAGACGAAATTAATTTCATTTTCCGAGATCTTACTTTTGACACTGAACAAAGCGCGTGGGATGGGAAGGAACTGCAGTAACAATTCCTTGCATGACTCAAGGGGAATTACACCTCAGTCACCAAGACCAAACACCACAGACCATTTCTGCCCTCGCCTCCAGGGCATGCAAAGGACTCTGGGGTGAACTGGTCCACACTGGTCAGCCCCAAATCCCAAACTCCTGAATACTTGTTAGTCACAGCCAGGACCCTTCCGTGAGTGACATTCACAACACGTGAGCGTGTTGGCAGAAGACTTGAGGAAGTCTTAAAAACGCTTAGGAGCTTAATGAGGTTAATTACTAGGTAAAAAAAGTACTTTAGTCATTAGAAATAAAACACAAGGAACAAACTGTCCACTTAAAGGAGAGGAAAATGAGACTAAATTGCAATGGTTTCAGCATTCAGAGCCTGTGTGAGCCCTCTGCCAAACCAATCCATACCAACTTTAACCCTTTGAACAAGTGATCTTCTGAATCTGGATGGTTTTGACTGATTAAGACATGCTGACACCACCAGCTCTGCTGGGAGTCCTGGTGGGATGGGACATCCCCCATTAGTCACTCATAGCCAGAAAAACACAGAGCCAGACCCTTAGTCAGGAGCAGCTCTCCAGGAAGGCAACGACAAAGCCACCAAGGCTATGAGGCCAAAACCAAAACACACTTGGGGTGAAAAAGGAGACAGTCTGGCAGCAGGGAGCTGCAAAGGAAAGAAGACTGAGCCAAAGCAATGCAAAGATTAAGAGGAAGGTGGAGATTAAGCGCTGCTGTGACCTGCCCATTTTACTGTGAGTAGAGAAAGGGTACAAGGAAACACAACACCAGTGCCCTGCTTCCTGCTGTGCTGACCTGCCCCTGTTTAGGCCACCAGCATCAGATGGTATAAACAGCCCAAAGGAGATTTGCCATCATCGTGTAGAAATCATATGCCATTTAGAAACCCTGGAATTAAATTGACTTTGCAATTCAACAGCAAGCACAGAAGGAAGATAAATAAAAAGCCAGTGGGTTAAAAGTCAGGATCTCCCTCAGTGCTGGGAACACAGTTTGATTTTAGCTGTGTTGCACAGCTCGAAGACTAAAGCTTAAGCCGTGATATTAAGGTTCGTACGGTTGAGAAGATATTGGCATTTGGGCAGACGTCAGCAATTCTTTCAAGCGAGTTACAGATACCAAGGGCTGGAAAGTCAGAAGCATTTCTGCTGTGTAAAATGTGACATGCCAAGATATTTATTCTGTTGCAAATGATGCTCCACGTGAACCTTGAAAGATTGGGCTTCTTGCAGCTGAAAACCAGACACCCCATCCTCCACACACACAGGTTTTGGCCCAGGTATACTGATGCTCCCGGCATCTGCTCCCCCAGTCTGTGCTCCCTCACAGAGCATTCGGGACTCGCACAGGATCCCAAATTCCTAACACCATGTGGCTCCAGGGAGAAAAATGATAGGAAAATGCCTCCACATTAGTTATAATAAGGCTTGTGAGCACAGACTGGGTGACGAGTGCATTCTACTAGCGCTGAATACAAATCAGAGGCAACATACAACCACGGATCGCCTGTTAAGTGATCAGCTCATGTTTGCACTCCCTGGAAAGGGCTTCTTGCTTCTGGAAGGGCACGTGGAAGAAGCGGGACGGGAGAAGGGCAGCCCAGGACACGCTGCCCACTGCAGAGCTCCCAGCAGGAATGCTGCCAGTTCCCACGGCTGCTGAGACCGCTGCCCACAGCGGCTCCGCTTTAGGGACCTGGGCACGCCGGGACCCTGCGGGCCAGAGCTGCCCAACTGAGGTTCCTTTTAACCTCACTGCAAATAACAGGCTTTGTAGCTCACGGCCAAATACTAAATGTCACTTTCATGCTAATTTTTAAGCTTGGACACAAGTGGTTGTTTTTCAGGGAATGCTCTAGAAAGCCTCTGCCTTCTGCACAGATGGGTATAGCCAAGATCTAGAAAACAATCCACCAGAACTGATGAGACTTGATTTTCCTCCTTATGAAATTATTATATCTGTGATTTTGCTGAATATAAAAGGTTACAGTTAAAACTTGGAATAATGATAGCAGAAGCTGACTTTCATTAAAAGAAAAAGCCAACCCAGAATGTTGCAATTACTTCTGCTACATGAAAAGCCTACTAAAGGCATTTCTCAATTCAGAAATTAATTTTCAAGTTAAGTATTTGACTCGTTACATTCATTTTTTGCAAGGCTTATTTTATTGGGTTTTCTTCCTTTCTTAAATAAACTCCCTCCAATTTGCTGCTAGAATACCCTGAAACGGTGGAAATAAAAGGGAGCCAGTGTATCCTGTTAAGGTTTAGATCATGTCCAGCTGCATAAGAAGTGTAGATAAACAGGAGGAAGGAACTCAGCCAACAGGATTTTGGGCCCATGGGATGGATGTCATATGTGTGAGAAACACTTTTTGCCTTCTTGCCATGATTTCAGATGACACAGAGGGCAGAAGAGAAAGGCACAGCTCCTGCCCTATGCGCTCAGGCTGGACGTGCAAGGACACAATCACTATTATCTCCACTGCACATTAAGCTCTGTGTCACCCTTGAAATTGGTCAAGACCATAGGGCACTGATGAACCTGAAGTTTAGTAATATTTTTTTTTGCTCCCTAGAGAAATTACACTAAAAATAAAAAGGAACATTTTAATTTCCCTTGAAGAAATTTAGAAAATGATCATTTTGATTTAACTTTGGCATTCTGATTTTTTTTAAGTAGTCTACAACTTCCCCTGAAGGGAGTAGTAAACTTGTTCTCTGTCAATGGATATTTACTTGGTTACCAGCTGTATGCAAGTGGAATTAGACCTTCATCACCATTTTTAGAGCATCCCGGGTACACACACGGCATTGCACAAATGAAGAACCGCACCAGACAAATAACAGGTCGCCCATCCAAAAGGGCTTACATTAATTATGTTAATCCAGCAGAGACAGAGGAGTGTGATTAAACAGTCTCTACTGCCTGGGATTTGGCTGTTATCCAGCGGTAATCCTGCACAATCTGTGTTTGAAGTGTGTGTGTAAGGAGGATACTCTAACCACCTATATTCAGAATCAAAGCCAGTGACTCGGGTAGATGCAGGAGCAGTTCCTGGAGAGCAGCAACTCCAGAGATGAGCCTAAAGCTCCAAGCTCAGCTCCAGAGCAGCCAGTCTCTCCCTCGACTACTGTGAACCCAAGGGCACTGGGGACTTGAAGTTAGGCAGTAACTGTAATTGAACCCCAAAAGCCTCGTTAAGGAAGAGCAGAATTAGACACCAGAAACAAAGCTGGTGCCAAACCCTAACGTGCACCTGTTCCCAATGCACCTGATGGGGGAGGAAGACTCAGCTACATGGATCCTCCGTGCAGTCACTCGAGGTTAGATTCGAACTCCCTCTCCCAGAGAGGGGAATCTCTGTACAGGAGGCGGCTCATCCTCCTGCTGCACAGAGGAGTCTGTTAAACAACAACAACAACAACAACAACTGAAGTGTCACCTCCAAATCTCCCCTTCCTTCGGCTGCAACACAGCGGTTATGAACACAACTGGCTGAAAAATGGATACTGATTCCCATGCAGCAACACAGCCTGGGGCATCAGCAGAGCTCCAACACACAGCCCTTCCAAATCACATGTTTGTGACCAGCAGAAAAGGAGAGGTCCCTTCAGGCAACTGAAGCCACTCTGTGCTGAACAGACAGGTTGTGACTAAGAAGCCCATAACCTGGGCTGGAGGCAATAAGCCTCAATGGTCAACATTGAACCTCCTGCTTTTCTTCCAGTGCCTTCCTTCCCGCAGAAGGCCGCAGGTTACACAAGGAACAGAAGGTGCAGACCCTGCAAAACTGAGCCTGTGCCGGCTCTGTGCCAGCTCCCCACTGCAGCAGCGTGCCATCCTCGCCCCAGCGATGCCACCAAGCACACTCACTGGTCCCCAGAGGCACCGATGGTGGCACGTGGTGTGACATAGCCCCGACTCTGCTCCTGCAGCAAAAGGTTACCTCAGCTTCTGGCCCAGCTGGCAGCAGACCCTTGGCACTGAGGTGAGGACCCTGCTGATACATTATCCACCTGCTGCAACCACGGCTTATTTATTCACTCTGTCTCTGCCAGGCTGTCTCCCGTCCAGAGGCATCTCCAGGGAAAAGCAGCAAAAGCCCCAAGTCACTGCTCACAGGCATGGGGAGCTCTGCCTACCCACTGAGGAACCTTCCCCAGCCTGTTCAGTCCCAAACATCACCTTCGGCAAGCAGGCAGCAGTTCTGTGCTACCTAGCACTGCTCCAGAGGGAAGCTGGCAGCAAAAACAATGAATCATCTGCTGAACTTTAACTCCTGACAGTGTGAGCGTGGACTCTGCTGTGCTGGATACGGCTCTGAAGGCTGTGAGGAGCAGAACCAGGGGCATAACTTCTGGAACGCGAAGTGGGAAAGGTCTGCTTCTGAACATCAAAACCCGTTTCCACACTCGCAACTGACAGCGAAGCAAATCCTTAAATCTGAAGGGATCCCCTTAAACAAATTCCATTCCTCGCACCTGCATCCCTCTGAGACAGAAAGTCTGCAGGATGTTGTGGAAAAATCAAGACACTCTCAGAACAAAGGCTGAGGTCCCAACCCTCCTTTTCCACGCTTTGCACAACAGAAAATGACAAGTGAAAGCTGCAGGTCCGGAGAAATGCTCTGTTTCCAAGTCTCCTGGACAGAAAACTGAAGTAGTAACTTCAACATACACACTCACGGAAGATGATAAACATGTCTACAAGCTATTTCAAAATTCTCAGTCTCATTTGCCAACTGAGATGCTACAGACAGCAAGTAATTTCTCTGTCTCAGCAGGGGAGACAGGACAGAAATCTGCAGACGATGCGATGAAATGCTGCTCAGGCAGGAATCAAAGAGTCAATCCTTGGGAAATGCCTGAATAACAAAGTGCAGATCACTGCTACAGAAGTCCGGTCTGCAATGTGTTCTTTCATATTACAGTAGAAAAACCCACTCATAACAAGCAGAAAATAATGTCCAAATGTACCTGTTCTGCTACTAACTTCCTGATGGATAAACTCACTGCAATCATAAAACCCCCAAACTTATGCGTTTGCTGTACCTGTCACTCCCACAACCTCGACTCAAAGTGCTCTTTGATGATCTGCTGACAACTCACTTGAACAAGGTTTGCATTTAGTTTGAAAAGCTCAACATCCCCAGCATGAAAAACAACAATGTTTTCCTTGGGTCAGCAAAACAGGGCAAATGCAGCTTTTATTTTTCACCCTAACCCTAGCTGGGAGAGGCATGGCTCACATTCAAAGGCACAAGTACTCTCTGCCACACGGCTGGGAATGAGTTTTGCTCTGTGGCTCTATAACATCATCCAATTCTCAGCTGGAGGTTTTCCAGTTAATAAAACGGCCATATGGGGCATCAAAAAACAACACCAAAAAACCAAAAGCATTTCCTTCCTTTGCAACCTTCAGTCTCAAAAATCCCTCCCAAAAAAAAAAAGCCAGCCAAAAAGTAAAGCAGCAGCCAGTGGTACTCCTGAAATTCAAGAGCACCTCTTCTTCTTACAAGCCTTTTACCCAGCGAAAGCACTATCAGCACCTTTGATCGGTGTGCTGCGGGCAGAAGACAAATAATGATGGGTTGGAGGCAGCAATTAGCATCTTCAGTAAACAGGGGATCTCTCTCTGGGAACAGGGCTTCTGGCACACTCGCTTCCGCTCGTGACACCACCCACACTCACCATCAAAACACACTGTTTATTCACAAAACAAGCTGGCTCTGCAAGAGAACGGAGACCGTGAGCACCCTGTGGTCCAGGACGAGGCACACAGCGATACCCTCGCGAATCGTGCAACAGTTGTGACCCAGAAAGGCAACGTTTAGCACAGATTCCGCTTAGACACCTGATTCCCATGGGTGTCAATTATTTTAAGAGCTTGAATTTTAATAAAAAATTAAGTCTTTGGATGTGAGGATCCAGGCTTCTGTAGACTTGATGGAGATGGCCCATACCATGTTTCTCTTGTATTGGCTGAGCTCCTGTCCTAACTCTGGTTGCTTCGATACCTGCTCCACCACAACCTTAATGTGCTGCTGCTCACGTCAACACTCCGCCTCCCTTTTGCCAACATCCTTATTGCCTCCCTTTTGCCAACATCCTTATTCCTGCCTCTGCTGAACACAGCCTTCGCTCAAGCAGATTTCCCAAATCCTTACCCCATCCTAAGCCATCTCCAACAGCTCCCCAGTGCACTGTAGATTCAATTTCCAATTGCCTTCCTGGGCTGCAGTAAGCAGCAAGGACTTTCTCGAGCATATCCTTAGCCAGCGCTACACCTCCTTACTTGCCTCCTCCTTCCTCTGCTCCTCTGGCTCAGCTCTAAAATTTACTGCCCCTCCAGGGCTAATAAAACCCAAACTTGCTGATTTTAAGGCACAGAGTAAGTCTCATCTGTTTACTCAGACTTCGAATACCACAGGACAGCGAGACTAATTTATTCAGAAAGCTTCACTCAGCTGCTCTCATCTCCACATTACCACAGTTTTGGGGGGTGCAGAATGTGAGATGAACTCAGGGAGCCACACATGGGAGCATTTTACACAGTAATGCTGGAGAGCAGCACAGCTGCATTTTCACTTCTCTTGTTTATCTGAAATTTTCACTTCAACAGGTCTTTTACGCATCGGCAAAGCCCATTTAAGACACTATTTTTCACCTAATGGAATTGCTTGTCCTGATTTTTGCCAGCTGTGCCAGCCCGTGCCTTATCTCCCCTGCCCCAGTACACTTTCTTACCAGTCCAAGGAATTGCCAGTGCACTCCTACCCATGGTGGGATGTTGCAAGACCAGAGTTATGTCACGACTGCTACTTCAGCAGATTTTTAATAGGCAGATGCTACTTCTAAGATATCTTTACTCCAGGAGAAGTTTTGTGCCCACTTCGCCACCTTCACAGCCTTAAAGCCAAAATCCTAAACATCCAATCAAGAGAGCAACAGCCTTGGGAAGAAAAATGCACAACCTAACTAGGAGATGAGAAAAGCCGTGTGGAACCGTGGAATTTGCTACCATTTTTGTTGTGCAGGCTCTAAGTGAGCTTCAAAGGTGACTGGACAAGTCTGGGATGTGCATTCCTGTGCTGCTGGCTCCTGGAAACAAGGTACAGAAGAGTGAGGAGTCTGACTGTCCTCAACATGCTTCTTGCACCGACCACTATCACAGGATGGTTTGTGCTGGAAGGGACCTTAAATTCCAACACCCCTGCCATGGGCAGGGACACCTTTCACTAGACCAGGCTGCTCAGAGCTCCATCCAGCCTGGGCACTTGGGAACTTCCAGGGACTGGGCAGCCACCAGCTCTCTGTGCAACCTGCGCCAGTGCCTCACCAAACTCACAGTAAAGAGCTTTTTTCCTAATATCTAATCTAAACCTACTCTCAGTTTGAAGCCATCGGCCCTTGTCCTGTCACTACATGCTCCTGTAAGCAGTCTCTCTCCACTATGCAAAGACAGTGTTGGTGTGGTTCATCATCCAGCTCTCGGAGGCAAGTTAAACATAGTTTGCAGAGGTGGAGCAGGCTAGTGCTAGCAGACAAAAAGCCAGGATCTGTAACCCCTCTGACACTGAAAAGGAAGGAATGTTTGCACCCATGGAAGATGCATTGCTTTGCAGGAATGTAGTGAAATGCTTTAGTTCTCAGAGCACTGGAGCCAGAATTCCTGGGGTCTATTCTCACCCTCTTGCTAACTTGTTTTATAACCCTGGAGACATTGCTGAGTAGGAGTATTTGCTTAACCTAAGCTTAACTTAAGTTTTGCTCCTACTTATAAGTCAAGCACCTCCAGGACTCTCAGCTCCTAATGAGGTGGGGTATACAATTACAGAAGAGACTGTTTCCATTTGAGAGGGAATTCTCACCAACGCATGAAGCGAAGCAAGGTTTAAAGAGACAAGAAGTTATTTTACCAGATCAGGTGACAACTGGGAAACAAAAAGCAAATATTCTCGAGTATGATTAGTCACACTGGTCAGAACAAGATCCACCAAGCATGAACATGTGCATATCAAATAGGTGTTATCTCTCCCTGCAAACCTCTTACCCTCTGGCACTTGTGGGAAACTCTTCACAGAACTCTTACACAGAACCACTGCAAATAATTTAGTTTCCCACAATGCTGCTTCCTGCCCTCTACAACGCAGCATGCTTGTCTCCCACCAGCACCACAACAGCACGTCTACAGAGGACACGAAGATGTGTGTGGAGATAAAACAGAAGCACAGTAGAACATCTGTACGCTTGCATTCCAGCGGTGTGAGTTTTTATATAAAGTGAGGAGGGGGAATACTGAAAACACGCACACATCTCTACGCCACAAAACCAACAAGTGCCCAGAACGAACAGAAAGCTCAGGGGGAACCGACAGCTCAGGCCAGTAAAGCATTAATCAGGGCTCAAGGCACCTCAGAAGCATGGCCAGGGGACTTTGTAGTTCCCTTCTTCCATGCTACCATCCCTTCAGTCTCTAACCCCAGCACACAGTTTGTGACTGTCTGCTGAGAAAAAGCTCTCTCTAACAAGTCTTATTCTTTTGATGATCAGTCTGATTGAATTAGGACATCCATATGTTGTAGCTGATGGCTAACAAGATAGAGGTGGTTTTTCATCACATGGGTAATTGGTCTCCGCAGCAATTACTAATACAGCAAAGTTGTCCCAGTTGTCTTTTCCTCCCCCCAATGTTATTTCTTTCAAACTCTAATAAGCAGTATCACCGTCTTGTACAAACAGTTACAGTGGGACTGGTTTGTCTAACGCTGAGGGCAGGAACGTACGGAAAACTGCAGGGAAAAAGTGAGGTAAGCACAGGGAGACAGAGAGGAGAGAACTGGTGCATAGAGCACCTTGCTCTTCTACCTGTTTGAACATCTGAATGCTCACTATTGCTGTGATCTGCTGCCTTCAGCCAGATCCTGCTCTTTGTCACAGACACAGCTTTGTGTGGCTGCACTCAAGCGCTCTGAGGTATTAAGTCAAGGAGCAACATCACATGTTGTTAACTTCTATCCAAGAAACTAAATCTCACATTTTAATTGGTTAATAAGGGGCCAAATTTGGATAGTCTCCTTCAGACAAAATCCCTATTATTGAAATCAAAAGGGGGCTTAGTGGGAGCAGGCCTCCCTCTCAGGAAAAGCCAAATACCTCATTAGCAGCATAGTTAATATAATGGCCGTAACCTTGGCAAAAAGAAATCTGATAAAAGACTGAGTCCTTTCAAAAGAGCAAAGTTCAAAGAAGCAATTTTGGGACCAGACACCAACTTTGAACCAAACAACAGAATTTTGAGAAAGCAAAGCCAAAAGGACTTGTCCAAAGCCAAGAGGAAAGCGCGTAGCTTAATAACCCCAGATTTATGCAAACTTTTCAGTTATGCAAAACAAATAAATCCATAAAGTCATAAACTTTCAACATTCACCAAACCAAGGAAGGACTTCCATTCCACTGGCTCTTCTCATGGCTGGTAAGGTGACCTACAAAGCATGTTGAGGAATTTTATTTTTGTTTTACAAGGTACCCATCACTTGTGGCCACACTTTTCCCTCCGGGCTGCATCAGATCCTCATAGTCAGTGAGGCTGCACGGATGTCCCCACAGCAGCTCTGCCCCAAGTCTCACACTGCTGGGCCATCTCACACCCTCACAGGGACTGTTGGGATAATGGTTTTAAACTTCTACAGGGTCGATTCAGACCAGATATACGGAAGAAATGCAGCACGTGACACCTTGACAGAGAGGTGTGGAGTGCCCTGCACAGTCTCCAGTGCCCAGCAAAACCAGGATAAAAACGCACTTTTTTAACAGCTTTGGCAGCCGAGTGCTGCCAGGCCCTGTGCGTCAGCAGAGCCGCACATTTGTGCCATGGCACTGCCTGGGACTTTGCAAAAGCAAACACTTTGAGGAGCTTACTCAAAGAGAACTTATTTGGCACCCAAAGGGTGTAAGTGTCAGCTTGCCCAGCACCCAGCTCAGATGTGCAGCAACCTCTCCAAAGGGCAAAAATACTTGGTCAAGCACCTCACCCAGCCACAGGAGAGGCAGCTGTGAAAGAGGGAAAGCAGGAGCTTGTGTGAAAGACCTTTGCATTCTCTTACACACTCACACGAGCACCTTGTCCTGCAGATAAGCGAGTAACACCCAGCCAGTGCCCTGAATTGTGCTGGCAAAGGGGAAAATTCTGTGCCTTGTCCCACCACAGGACACAGAGCCCCGGGTGTCCTCAGTGCCAGCCTGTAAACTGCGACCAAAACATCTGGACACTCCTTATGTGCAACGAGTTGGGGAGCCTCGGTCAAGTTCCCAGGGGAAGGGCCAAGATTGGCACACACCACTCCTGCTTGTGCCATCAAGGAGGCACAATACAGCCTTCAGCTTTTGACACGGGCAACTCACCACCTTTCAATCTATTTAATTAATTTTATGAACCTTAGGACTCTGCATTTGTGCCATTTAAACGACAAGGGCACTGCACTAGAGAGGCTGCCCCAGCAATGATGTACCTCACTAGGCTCTCCCAGCTGATGACTATTTGAAGTACACTACAGAAAAAACCCAACATGCTCAACAAATGGACCGATTTTTACAAGACATGAGAGTCAGCAAATCTCAATTAAGCCAAAACTCAGCTGCAGAGTACACAGAGAGCACAGAGCAACATGGAAACAGCTCCCACCCTCGATATGCTTTCACACGAAGTCATTTGTGTTGGACCCAAGCTTTATTTACTCTGCTCATAACAACAACCAAAAAAAAAGCTCTTAGCAGAAGGTTAAGGTAACTGAAACAATTGCTGTAAAATAATGGAGCCCACAGCAGTTATGACTTCGTGCATATATTTATTTAATTGAATAAATACATCCATTCAGCTACTGCTTTTCACAACGGCCTTCCTGCCTGCAGTGGGAAAAGTTATTCCCCTTAATTGATTATTGTTATTGCTCTAATACACCCTACACACTTGTTCGTGCTTCCATTTAATTTTCCAGGGTATTGCCACCAGCACTGTAAAAGGGGACACGTGTAACCGAGCCAGCCCCGCTGACACGCAGCAAATGAGAACACCCATCTCTCCCCAAAGGGGCATAATTATAAAAGGCTGCAGGTTATCGATGGATCAGTGGGTTAATACCGGGATATCCGCATGAAGCCGTGTAATTTAATCTGATCACACTTAGTCCACGGGGAAGACAACCCAGTGACTCTGATGCAAAGACACCTTTCAGTAATGAACAGGCATCACAGCCCCAGCGCTGGCAGCAGCGCTCCTCGGAGCTAATGCTGTGTCTTTCTCAGCCCATGGGAGACTGTGACAGAAAGGAAAGGCTCTCCAAATCACCCGTAGGAGGATGCATTTACTGAACAAAAGCATTACAGAATTCCGTCAAGTCTTTAGGCTAAAAATATTACGCACCTATAAAACTGCCTATACCAGAGCAAGGAGAAAAGCAATTCTCGCTTCTGCGCCCACATGGGGGTGGACAAACTCACCAGGCAGCTGATGGGCATGGAGTGGGCACAGAGTAAATACGACAGATAGGAGTCAGCTACGATCCACTACAGAAGACCTCATAGAAACAGGCTTTAAAAGGAAAAAGGGTAAGGAATGCACAAGGCTGGCAGAGCCTTAGGTGGTGAGCTCAGAGAAGCATGTTCCAGCAAGAAGGGCTAATGTGAATAAAGCACCCATGTTGCTCGCAGACCACAAATGAGCACAAAAGGAAGGAGTGTGGCCACGTGGGAAATGGTGTGAGGAGTGAAAGGATAAGCAGCCAGGACGGGCAGAGCTGTACAGGCCTCTCAGGTGGGTCCTAAAGGCTTTCCAATCAATACACATCAACAGCCAGCCTCAAGAGGCTGCTGATATGACCTGTATGCTATAAACACACAATCGTTCCACTTGCTGTGGTTTAGAAATGTAGGTTGAGACACACACGTCAAGAAATTTGAGAGATTTGGAACGGGTAAGACTGAGCAAAATACATTCATCCTCCATGTAAGAGACTTTTCATCAGGTTGAGACAAAACTAGCAACCCTTGAACACACAAAATGTTGACTCAAACTCTGATTTCAGCAGCTTGTAACTTGCCATTAACTCACCACCATAGATACTAACGCTCAGATTTAGTTCTTGTCAGTTGAGAAAATGTTTCTGCTTCTCCAAAGCACAATGGCTGCTATCATTTTGACTGACGTAAGCTACCATAAGTGATTTTTCAAATGGACAAATTTATCCCTGGAGACAGCAAGATTCCAACTAGGGCATGTTTGTCTTCCTCTGCAGCAAATCTTGAGTTGGTGCTTAAAGCAAGAGAGAAGGCACCAGAAGTGAGAGTGAGCTTTCTCTCTGTCATCACAAAACAAAAAGTGCTTCTACACATTTGATGCAAAATAACCCCACACTAATACAAAGGTCAAAGCCAGCAGCTGCAATGCAGGGTTCTGTCCCTCCTACAGGGTTAAGTCCCATCTGGGCAGATGTGGAAAGAACACACCATTCTGGTGAGTTCTCCTCTTACCCCAAGGGTAAGAGCTGGAACAACCGTATGATAAAACCAAAATACACACAGAAAAGGCCAAACAGAAGCCCAGGAGATAAGGCAGAAGAAAGCAGCTAAACAGACACATCCAGCAGAGCTGAGTTATCCATTTTTCCATTCCTCTGCCCTGCCATGAAACAGGCCAAGGAGAGCTCTGTGCCCCAGAGGATGCTGTGCTCAGATACATCCTTGCACACCAATAACTCAGGAGCACTCACCACTCCTCAGCACACACTCCTTGACTCGAGATTTGTCCCTTCTGGGATTTCCTTTAAGCCATTCTTCACGTTACTGCAGTTCAGCAAGAAGCCCCAAGTCATGGGTCCTGAACGTGCGGGGTATGTGCCCACGATGCCAAACACAGAGACAGCTCCAACACATATAAAGAGAAACCCTGAAACGCATTAAAAATCAGCACAGCATTCTTCTGAATGAGCCTCACAACCTGGCAGGGCTCCTTCCAACATCAATATCAATTTCCTCCATCAACAGGAGACAGAATAATAGCAACTTCCTCTGTTTAATACAGCCCTTAATTGTCCCAGATCAAACACTGGCTCCCAGAGGCTATTCATTCTGCTCTACAGGTAACTGTGTCCTAGACAAGATGCAACAACCTTTATCAGCAAATGTTAAACGCAGCAGGAAGGCCAGAAGGTGTGTCTCAGGACTGCTAAAAACATTAACCAACCACACCGCTGCACTGGCTCTAATGGAACTCACAAAGCACTGCTGGGAGCAGCACGGGCGCTCCAGTGACCACTTGCAAGCTCTTGCTTATCTGAGAGGCAGCAAATCCATACAACCACTGTCAGATCAGGGCTTTTTTCCCCCCTCTTTGTATCAGGTCCACGATGCCTCTGATCCCCCTCCTAATGACAAAGTCCTCATTGATTTCAAGAGAACTCAGCAAGACTGAGCAGAAAAAGAACTAAAAAAGGAAATGCCAAGTGAGTCATTAGTGGGCGGAGAAAACCGTATAGTAAGTAGTCTTCAACTTTTACTCCTTTAAAATAAACAGTGCCACAAATTGAAGGAATCCTTTGACACTAGTGAAGATGGAGCAGTCACATGCCCCGCTCAGTCTGTAGGAATGATGAATTCCTCCCTTCAAAGGGGTTACTTATGCCAGATGCCAATAAGCAAACAGGTAAAATTAATCTGCTCGTTTGGAAACCTCTAGATGGGAGTTCAGATATTAAATACAAGATCAGACTCAGAGAGAAGCAAGCAAACCAGCACCAAACCAGAACATTTTCCCCAACTTCCAACAGCTAAGAAAACTCCTTTATTTTTTCCATCTTTTGGCTGCTACTGCCAGCATTACGACCTTTGTGTCAAGCAGGTGCTCAGAGGCTGAAATGGGAGGAGAGTTTATTCCCCATCATTAGGTTTTACTTGACCAGCAACCTGTTCAAGTAAAAGGCGTCCCTGCCCACGCCACGGGGTGGGAGCTGGATGATCTCTGAGGTCCCTTCCAACCCAAACTGTTCTATGACTCTATGATTAACCAGAACAGGCACGGTGGCATGATCTTTCTAACCCTGCTACAGCACAAACGTGTTCCCTTTTGAACATACTTTGGTGTGTACTGTCACACGCTCACCTCTTGGATTCATTTTGCCCTGGGTTACTAAAACACAGCCCTTTTTCCTAGGCCTGGTTACTACAGCAACAGAATCTTTTTGAGTTTGGTAGCAACACATTGCAGGCACCAAAAAAAAATCTGCCATTAGTTCAAGAAACATGAAGCTGCAAGTCAGCAGCCCATGCAGAGGAATATTCCTGTAGTATCTCACCCCTGCCTCTCTAATTAACAAACTCTATGAATCCCCACCTCCTTGGCAGAGCAGGTGCCTGAGCAACTTCTGACTTCAAAGGATGCACAACAGAGGTGCACTGCCCACAGCCTCCTGTGTGCCTGTCACTGCAGAGAAACCACAAGAGAAATCTGATGGGCTCCATAGCCAGAAGAATATTGCACTCCACAGATGCTCTTAGTTCCACTAATGATTAAAGCCAAAGCATCACTTTAAACTCCATATGGTACCACATCTGCATTCTTCTGCACGCACATGAGTATTAACACAAAAAAAAAAAGATTTGGGAGAGTGTTCTTGGGGTTTAGACTTTTTTAAAAAATAACCAGAGGAGCCTTCCTGTATTGTCATTTCACTGCAAAATGACTGTATTAGATATTATATTATTACTCCACTCAATGCTCACACAACTCAGAACGATAAAAAAAAACCCTCTCAGTGCACAGAGTTATTTCTATCTAATTCACTGCCTTGGGACACAAGAGGGTTTTTACTGCAGAGGTGAACAATGACTAGTCCTTAGCTGTCAGGTTCAGAGACTGCTGCTAACCCTCAGCTAGAGTCCAGCCCAGTGCAGCACACACGGACTCAACGTAAGCAATACACTGAAGACAGCACAAACTGGTCAATCTGATCATTTCTCAGCAGCAGCCAGTCATTCTAGAAAGTTCAGCCAGACTGTTATCACTGCTATCAATCAGTTCCTGTCCTGAGAGAACAATCTATGCCAGATTTGCCCCTAATTTCAACTGAGGGAACTTACCCAAAAACATTTCATCTGGTCACACACAGCCCCCACTGAGTGAGTGTGCTATTATGAGAAAGCAAACTGATATAAATATAGCACAGTGACAGTATCCACTCTGCAGTTATTTCCTCTGCGAAACAGAGCAGAATGAAGTGGGTAAGCTGCTCAGCCAGCTTTCTTCTAAGGCCTCTGCAAACTGCATTGATGACATCAACAAAAATAATCAGTTAAAGACAAATCTGAGCAAATAATTCTCAAACAACATTTAAACCGAGCAATCTGACCTCCTCTCAAGTATCCACCAACGTAAGATGACACTTCCACTAGTTTCCTCTCCATTTATATTCATTCATGGAATGGATTTTTTTCCTGTTAGCTTTTATTTTCACTAGCCAAATTGACTGTAAGTTGATAGACGAATTAATCATCCAATATCTGAAACCCTACTTGTGATGGATGGGCTAGGACAGGGCACAAATTAAACTTCATTGCTGGTTGAGTGTGCCTACATAGGCACTCTTCTGCAATCCATAATTCAGATGTAGAAATTCAGGTTATGATTTCCATAGCTAAAGCCGGAAAGCAAACAACCCCAAAATGCTTGGGGTTTTGTGGTGAGCTTTTTTTGGTGTGGTTTTGTTTGTTTGTTTGTTTTTAAACTCCACATGTAGTAACGAACATGGTTAGATAACATCCTTATCTCTGCAGGCAAAATAAAAAAGCAGGATATACTAAACAGAAATAATTTTCTGGAAGTATTTTCCCAGCTACAGTGGAACTGCCAACTTTAAAGACGTTATTTTAGCATACAAGATGAATGTAGCTCAGGAAGAAGAAGAATCACTCTTCCTAATCCTTCTCTCATGCACCCTCCTCCAGCCCTGTTCTCAAGACATGAAGCATTGCTTAAAAAATGCCTATGGAACAGACTGAAAGAAGTTGCTGCTCCTCTGTACAGTTATTTATAATAGATAATCTTAGAATCACTCTTAATTCCAGCTCATCATTTATGGTGCTGGCACAGTTGCTCCAGTGAATTCAGTCTCATTATTCACCTGTGGGTTGTACAGTATCTTGTATTTTATACATCATCCTTCTTTGTCCAGTGGATCCCTCACAAACACTTGCAGAACCAAGTGAAGATGAATAATGACCCGAGGACAAAGCTAAATGCTGAAATACTATGATTTCATGGCCAGCTACAGAAAAGCAGGGACATGTTTTGAATACACAGAAGCTCTAAGTGAAGCAGCAGTACACCCAGGAATGCCACGCTATGTAGTGACTTTCCACCAGGCTTCTGCACTATCCCAAGACAGTAAACAGCACTCGGAAAGTCAGCAGGACAACTCAGCTTTGCTGTCAATGGCCACACCCAGCTTGGAAACTCGATAAAAATGTCTTTGGAAAAAAAAAACCCAAACAAACAGGAATAGGATCATCCATTCAGTTGAAAGCCACGTCAAGATGGGGATGATGGGACAAGTGCACCCTTTTGGTTACCAGGTTTATACTAACAAGTGCAGAAGGATCTCATTAATGGCTTCACGGACGCCACTGATTTATTGCATTGGAGCAGCTTATCTAGTGACAAGCCCCGCAGAAAGAGCAATGTGCCAAGTTGGTACATTTTCTCAAAGAAAACTTCACCAACAACATCCCCTTTAAACCTGCTGGGAGGGGGAACTACTGCTGAAACCCATAAGCACTTTACCCCAGTAACTGAGATGCTTCATTGGGTAATCAAAGGCAAATTTCACAGCTTAACCATCTGAAAGAATTTTGCAACATGATCACCAGAACCATCAGTTCTACTTCAGGCTCACTGTATCTCAAAATAGACCTCACCAGCTTCCACATCCCATTCCATTACAGGGATCACATTATCAAGGGTACTGCCACAGCATCCTGGGTCACAGCACCTACTCTGTAACTGGCACTTCCTTGCTAAAATGTGACAGTGGTAGTGACAAGATGTGTGTCCTCTCAGTCTCCTTAGACTGCAGGGATCACTCAGACACATGCTTTGGAACAGGAAGAGAACTAGGGTATCTTGTGGGAAAACCAAAACAAAAAAAATCAATCATCATCAAACATACCACTTGAAAATTCTTCAGCTAAAACCCAGCCATAAGCCACCAATACAAGAATTTAAAGCAATCTGAGCAAACACAAAAGAAGGAATGAGCATCTGCCCAATCATCCAGTAGTAATCACCACGGCTGTCAACCTTTACCATTGCCACAATATGAGCAAACACCACTGTGTTTCCCTGCTGCTTGATGTAGAGACCTGTGCCAAGTTACCTTCACAAGCACAGCAGCACACGGAGAAGAGGCCTTGAGGCATCCCTTCCACTGGCACCAAAGAGGGAACAAGAGCCAGATGCCAGCCCACGAGGAAAGCCTTCCGCGAGGAGAAGTTCAGAGAGCCTTACCTATGTACAGGGAGGAATCTTTCCGCCTGACGTGGTCGTCGATGTAGGAAACTCCCAGGGGCTGGACAGGGGTAGCACCAATGCCCAGGAGGACCTGTGCCCCGATGAGCAGCAAGTACATCATGTTGGTAGCAGTCCTATTCCTGCAGATAAGGTCTGGGTCTGGTCCCTCATCGCTGGTGGACCCGTTGACAGCACACACATCCCTCCCTTCAGCACCCCAGCGTATTTCTCCTGATTCATATTCGTACTGGTGGGTCAGAAATTCAGGCAACGCAGAAAGGAGGGCACCCAAGGCCATGACTATCCCTCCACATCCTATCAAGCGTGGCCGGTGTCCTCGGGCTCCGAAGTAGCTCACGAAGAGGATGAGGGCCAGGTTGCCGATCTCAAAGCTGCTGGCAATGACGCCCACATCAGCGCTCTGGAGGTTGAATCGCCGCTCCAAGGTGGTTAAAACACTCACCTACAACAGAAACCCAGAGAAAATTACATTCCATGCCTTCCATTCTCCCCCATATGTACTGCTAAAGTGTAAATTAATCCTTGACTTTTCCTTGGAGCTGAAAACATACCCATCAAGGACATCCAAACCACAGTACAGTAGCTGACCTCCAAGCATGACCTGACTGTTCAAATACAGCCACGCCAGAAGGTCCTAATACCAAGTGACATTTCACAGCCTACCACCTGTCCGAGCACATGGCCACTTCCGAATTCCTGTGCCCACCAGTGTGTATTTTGGATGCCTGCAGACGCCCATGATTCCGAGGTCTGTTAGCCTGTCTCTGGGCTCCCTTTCTGTTTGAAGGCACAACCTTCACAGTGCACTGTCCCACAGAACCGTGGCACGAACCACGCTGAGCTTCGCATCCTGCCAGGCACCCGGCCTTTCCCGTGGAATGAAGTGCAGTCAGGGAGCAGCAGAAAACCCTGCAGATACTTTGCCTGCACACCAGCACGAGGCCATCGAGTCAGTCGGAGACAGCGATGTACAAACAGGCAGTTTGGCTGGCAACGAGTGCTTTTACTAAAGTATATAAATAAAATGCTGATCAAAGGGTTTAAACTGTTTGTGGATTAGTTAATGACTGGGATCGTCACAGAGTATTTTTGAGAAGACAGGCCAATTAAGGTTCACATCGAAGATTTAAATCCACCATGAAGAAGGGATGACTTAACAAATTGTGGGTGTTTAACACTAAGAAAAGAGAAGCACATGAACAGTCTTCAAATATTTAACATTGCTGCAAAAAGAAATGACCTGTTCTTTGAATTCAAAATGGACAGGACAAGAAGTGACAAGTTTAAACTGCAGCAGAGATGATTCAGGTTAGATACAAGGTGGGGAGAAACCAGATTTTACTGGTAAGGATTGTGAGGCACTGAAACATGCCGCCTGGAAAGGCTGCAGAGGTCTTCAAGAGACCTCTAACAGCATCCGTCAGGAAAGACACAGGTATGACTGATCTTGCCATGGGGCAGGAAAATGAACGAGATCGTCTCTTGAGAGCTCCTCCAATCTTGATTACATGCTGCAGTGAAACACAATGTGGATTTTCTGCACCAGTCACAGCACCGATCAGAGCATGAAGGATGAACCATTAAGTACCTCACTTGCTGTCAGCCCTGCTCAAGGGAGAAAACAGGGTATTCTCATGTCTATGGCAGTGTCCCTCTTATACAGTAAAAAAAACAACAAAAGAAATCTTGAACGTGTCACAGAAATGCCAGAAACTTTTACCTTGAACAAGAATCTAGCTAGCTTTTCAGACTGCAAAAGATGAAGGTATTTAAGGTTGTCCTAAAAGAGGCAGGTTTCTCTATTCCAAAAAAAATGTGATAAAGACCTCAGAGCAGAAGGTAGCCCCTGGATAGAATAAAAATAGCCTCCCACTGGAGGCACTGAAAATCTTTGCTGATAAACCTCACGAAGCAGGAGCCAGCCTGACCGACTTTAAAGTATTCTGACAGCAGTTCTTCTCCGGGGGCAGTTTGCCTCTGCTAGGGTACACCAGGGCACAGTTGGACAAAGACAGCCCCATGGGCAACAAAATGGAACATGGAAACAACCCACTTCTGCTGCTTTGCATAAGCAAAAGCTCCCGAACCCGACTCTGATAAGTGTCCAAGTTGGATCTCCAAAACTGGACTGTTTTCATGTTTTCTGCAACTCCAGCCTTCTTCTCATACAAGCAGCTATCATTTTATACTACCAGTGTAATCCTCCCCCACTAAAGAGCCAAGAGCTGAGGACGGCAGGGAGAAAGAAACCTAAAAATCAAATCCTTATGAATAAAGGCAGTGCAAGAGCAGTAATTCTTCCCATGCCAACGCCAGGTGTGCGTGTGTCAGAGGGAGAGGAGATCACCACTTCGCCTGCAACACCAGGTGCAGGTCCCTGTTGGGATGAAACAGCTCTGTGACTCACGAGGGACAGCGGTGTCCTCTGTGCGAAGGCACAGCACAGCCTGTCCCTGCTCCAGCAGCCTCTGCCAGCAGTGCTGGAGCTCGCATGCAGCAGGGACACTGCTGCTCCCAGCCCTCCGTGGGAGCTGTGACAGCCGAGCAGGTGAGCACAGACACAGCTAGAAAACATTCTGCTGGTGATTTCAGAGCAAGGCACGCCAAGGAGGAGGGATACAGACAACATCCCATTGCCATGGGCAGATCCACCAGGCACCTGTGTGACGGAGAACCACAGAATGGATTGGAAAGGACCTTAAAGATCATCTATAGTTCCAAACCTTCCACCATGGACAAGGATTTATCATCCACGACGCTGCTTTTATTGCAAGGTGTGGTCGAATGGGGCTGGTGCTGGGGTCCCATGAACACCAATTCTGACAGACTGGGGAATCTCTCCAGGATCAATATGTAGCTCTGAGCATGCAAAATTATGTCTATGGTGCTCATTTCTGAGCTGTACCTAGATGGGAAACTCATGATTACTCATTACAGCTGTGTAAACTGAGGTAGAGAGCCAACTATTAATGAGACAAGTACAGTCAACAAAATTAATTTCTGATGGAATAATTTAGGCTGGAAGACTGAAAGCCAACAGAAGTGATTTCCCAAGGCCAACTGGTATTAACTAGCTTTGGAAGTCTCCCACATTTCAACCTGGCTGCCAAATTTTAGGCTTTTACCATACATATATACAAGTGGCTAGAAAGCAGGATGGTGTTTAGAAACATGTGGGTGCCAGATCTCAAAGAGGTCAGGTTTTGGACAGCTGGATTTCAGATACAAAAACCCACACCATTTCCAAGTGCAATTCACAGTGACAGAGAGAGTAAATTGGTGACAAACCAGGGCACTAAAACCAGAGTCTCAATTCTCACTCCACTCTTATTTCAGTGGGACTTCAGCCTTTCTTTTCCTTTTTACAAAAGCTAAACCACTCACAGCAGGGAAAAAGGGTCTCACCATCCCCTAATACATTCTTCCTTTACTTTGGGGAAAAGACTGAAACAAAAGCAAGAGAAGGACGACAACACAGGGCAAATTCCAACCCTCTTGATAAAAGCTGGCAATTGTCCTTATTCCTCTGGCCAGACCACTCTGCATTTCCCCAGCTTGCTCCTTCTGGCTGTAGCACTGCTACCCAGTGCTACCAGCTCTGCCTTTGCTAAGTGGGTTATGAGGAGCAGGGGGGTATGGTGAAAGAACAAATCCATCATGCCAGCCTTGAGCATCCAGAAGAAAATAGCATCCAAGTACAAAATGCTGAGACCAGCATCAGCAGAGTAGCCTCCAAAACTGACAGGCAGAGTCAGGGGGAAAAAAAAAATAATCCCAAAATAAAAATAGGGCTGGGAAATAAACTGTCAACATGCAAATTTTTAGCCAGAGAACAACAGGAACAAAAATGCATTTTATCCAGGGTGGCTGCAGCCCAGACAGCACAGCCCAAATTCTTATGATGACATTGGCTGCGACCTTACAAAGACCAACTACAAAATCAGCATTAGCATAGGAGAGATGTTACCTGCATTTATGCAAAATAAACCCCTGCCCATAGCTAAAATCATTCTCCCACCCTCCGTGCTCCACTTTTATGGGACTCCCTGCATATAAGGTATAACCTGACTAAACACTTGCAGTTTCCACATGGGATGCTCATGGTGCCCTTGTAACTGTGGGATAAAACCACCGTACTGCCTGAATTTCCTGTCACAATCCTGTTCCCCAGCAGATCAGCCATCACCACTCCCAGACACGAACTCTGTTTACCCAGAGTTACATAAAATGTTGCAAAAGACAGGACAGGTCCCTGTAAAATACTGATGTCATGCGAAAAGGCTGCGAGGAATATAAAAAGTCCCTGTGTGCTGAGACCGGGTTGGTCACTCGAAAGCACAGCTCACGTGGATGCTGTTCAAGAGCAGGGATGTGGGCCACGGGATGGTGCAGCAGCACAGCAGCTTCAGATGGACAACCTCCTGCTAAAACACAGCAGGGAAACACCAGCAGCCCACAGCTGTGAAGCTGCTACTTCCTGACTCCTGTCAACTTACACAGCTGTTTAGTCAGGGATGGAAAGAATCGACTAAGAGGGTATTTAGTTAAAAAAAGCTTCTAACCCAAGATCAAAACGCTTACCAGGAAGCAAAGACAGCGCCCAGCAAAACTCATGCAGGCAAGACAGAGCAGATCATGCGGTCTGACCCCAAGATGCTCCTGGTGTGAAACCACCCACAGGACCAGATGTGAGGACAGAGGCAGGGCCAGAATTCTAATCGTGGCATGTGCCAGCGCCCAGGAAAATGGGAACAGCACTGAAGCTACAGCTTCCCATGGCAACGTGCCTGCCTGCTACCCTTACGTGCTCACATCTTGGATTGGGCGGGTCACTGGGGGTCACTGGGGCTCTGACCAGCAAGTACTCGAACTGCAGCACCGTACTCAGCCTTCAGCCGTGCCAGCCTCACAGCCTTTTCCCATGACTCCCATTTCACCTACTCCAGCCATCTCCCACCCAGTTTTTAACAGCAGATCCCCTAAGGCGTAGCTCTGGCATTACAGAGATCAACCATGTGGCTGTTGTTACTCTGCAAGCTCACGCTCCTCCAGACTAGGTCTGTACCGCATCAGTCAACTGGACCACCAAAAACTACACCAGTTTGGGCACCTGCACACCTTGCTCGTGCAGAAAGCAGGCTGGGCATCTAGAAAAGATCACATAGCCCAGCCTTCTGGCTCTCTGTGAACACACAACAACGAGAAGTGATTAAAACTTGTACCATGCTTGCTTGCACCATCTCCTCCTCTCATCGAGCCACAGCAGGCTGCACGCGTGCATTTGTATCAGATGACTGACATCAAACAGGCCTGGGCTAAAGGGGCCTCCTAACACCACCCTAAAACACTCTTCAATGATTGAAAAAGGAAAATACCTCACGTAACGCACACAGTGATAAATGACCCGCATCAGAAAAAAAAAAAGAAATCAATCACCACCTTAAGAGTTTCCAGCCAAACCAATTTATATTGCAACTTCTGTAACTAAATCCATGGAAGCTTATGCCATGCCATTCTGGACTTATTTCAATAATACATGCTCACATTCATCATTCCTGTCTGTCCCAAATCTACAGACCTTGGCCTTTCTGAACCAAGGTAAATTTGTTTTCTCTATAGGCTGTTTATTTTATATTAGTGCTCAGCAAAAATACAATCCTGCTTCACACTATTGCCCCACTTTATCACTAAGAAATGAACTGAAGGCTGGGAACACCATTATGGAGTCAGAGACACAGTACATTGAAAATGAATATCATATTGTTCGTATCTCCAATGATCAAGTCATATTCACCCACAGAGTCTACAGTTAAGTTCATTGTATTAATAATACTGGGTTATATATAGAAAACACATTGACTTTATGCCTGAAGGGCCTTTTCAAAAGGCTTCTTTTTAATGTAAAATACATTTTCTCAGTTATGTGGTAAGAGATTGGACTTGAAGAGACATGTCTGCAGTGCTACAGGGTGTAAAATAATTGCCTGGCAACTACGTTCCCAAAGGAAAACAAACGCAAACCGTCTCCCACAGTCTCCATTACAGAGCTGGGAAACACAAGGTTCCTTGGAGAGCCAAAGGGACCACGCCAGAAACGCCACTGCTTCAAGGTGCCTCCACCCACGTCTTCAGGTATCACCTTGTGCTCTCTTCCAGCAGCCGTGCAGGATGGGGCAAATGGGATCCCGTGGCTGGGGGCAAGCTCTCCTCCTGCAGAGCTGGTCCCCAGGGGCTCAGTCACCCTCCCTCCCACAGCCACCAGGCTCGGGCTTCAAGCCCAAGGGAACGGTGCTGATCCTGTGCTCAGACGCTTTCCTGCTCCACAACTCCAGCGCTGAGATGGAACACTCGTCGTTGAGCCAAACTTTCAAAAAGGCAGCCACTTCCTTGGCATTCTGCCCACTCCTTCCCCATCGGATGGCTGGGAAGAGAGCAACACCTCAATACCTTTTGCCCAGCCCCAAGCAACACCACTTCTTGCTGCTCCTCACCCCACTGAAGTAGTGAGGGCATCAGGATGCCCTGTCTCAGGCAGCTGATCACTTGTTCGAACACCTTTCCCAGTCCAATGAAGTCAGTCAAAACTTAAAATACATTTTCACTGCAGATGCCAACACCTGTGCTGGCTTTGGGCACACGAACATAAGGGAAAGCAAAAAAAAAGGTGGCGATATGAACACACCCGAGCTGGCTCTGCTCAAGGTCTGGAAATCATCTCTGCATAGAAATTTGCATTCACATGACAGGGATAATAGACGCCACAGCTGAACCCCTGCTGAAAGTAGGGTGTTATTAGCTTGGCTCTTGCTGCATGTGCCTGTGCTGTTTCTAGGCCAGCACTCGAAAATCTGCAAGTTACTGTACTGGTGCCATGAGGAGTTTGCAGCTTGGATCTGTGCCTCGTTGGTGTGAAAAATTCATTTTATATTCTAGTAACCAGCTCTGAGGTTACTGACACAGTCCAAATTAAGCCCATGTTCAAGGTGAGGATTTTCAGGGCCTGAGAAGAAAGGGTATTGGACCAGGCAGCAAGAGAAACAGCACATCACACTCCTACTCAAGGCAAGGCAAACATTTTTGGCAACCTCTTTTCTCTAGCACCAAGCAGAAAACTTTCCTGCCATCTCTTGTAGCCCACTGTGCATCTCCTCCCCACATTTCAGCAGCCACAGCATCCTGTGCCGCTGGCCCTTGGCCAACACAAGGCACAAAACAAGTGTACCTGGGCACCTTCTGCAGGGTTTCCCAGCTGTGCCACAAACACAGCGATGGCTCCAGGCTGTTGCACACTGCAAACAGAGCAACGAGTACTCAGCACCCATGGAAGATATCCTGTTTGGTCAGAAGCTGATACATCAGTGAAAGCCACAGTGTGTTTCAAAATAGCTTAAACCACAAAGAAGCCACATGCCTCTGAAAGGTAAACGTACATTTTCCACTACTCTAGTGAAACTGGGATCCACACTGACCGAATATGCTGCATAAAAACCTAACCTCTAACCCAGGCACGCATTGCAGCAAACAGCAACGCAGGCAAGGCTGTCAATACCTTCCTCATTTGCTTCCTTCAGATGCTGCACGGGACACAATGGGCTGACCCCCTTTCCCAGCTCCCCCGAGGAAGGGAAGGCGCAGTGCCCCATTTAGAGCGGTGCGAACAAAAAGATCACTGGGGTGTTGTTTGCAGCTACCCCCTCACGTTCATCATGGAAAGTCAGCCTGAGTCACCAGCAGCTCAAAGCAGACCCAGGTACAGAGCCGGGCCACACGGAACTGCCTCGCGACACTTGAAAGGCTTTTTCTGTTGCTCTGAAACAGATGCACACCACGGCCAAAATCTGGTTTTTTAGCCTTTTAGAGTCCCAACCTACAGTGATATTATAATCACAACCACAGACTTGGTGTCCACGCAAGCCTTCTGCCTCCAAGTCTGCTGTTCAATATTGACCTCACTGTGTGAAGGCAGGTGGTATTTTAGTCCCTGACAAGGTACCTACATAAAAACACCCAGTGCCAGAATCCATTTTTAGCAGAAACCTTCCTTGAGTAGCACATTTACAATGAAGCCAGTGGATATTTGAATCCTTACTTATTTTTAAATGTTATGTCATTTTCACTGGCAGCCAAATAACACATCATAAACATGCAAAGAAGCACAAACCTCAACCCTCTAGCTGTATTTCTGCATGCTTTAAAAAGTGTAGCACAGAACGGTGCTGCCGGCACATTTCAGACCTGGAGGATGAAGAATTCCACGAGGAATAAGTGCGCAGCAGCAGGGGCTGGTGAAAAGGGGCAGCCAATCTCTGTCAAAGTAAACAGCCAAGGGAAAGCTGCTGGAACATCTTTGACACGTTCAGAGAGATGGATCTCTTTTTTTTTCCCCGTGGCCAGCAAGTAGGTGTACAAAGCCAGATGAAGAGGAATTCAGAGTGTATAATTCAAATGTAGGCTCCTACAGCACTCCTGGCCACATACAGAACTGGCAGCAAGATTCATACACGGGTCTGGAACTCTGCAAACTGGTCACCATCATGCTGGGTTCCAGCTGAGAGGAGGAGATGAAATTCATGCTGCTGGAAGACTCTTAACAGGGAAAAAACCCGTTCCTACATACTATCACATAGACCATGTACTACCACTGGAGAGGCGCGATCCCAAGCTGTCACACTGCAACACCCTCCCTTCTCCACCTCCACAACTGAATGCAGGTTTGCTTGTTCATCTAATAAAACACTTCCTAACACAACACTTCCATGCCTGCAGAGAAGGCTTTCTACTATCAACAGGGCGCTTACCACGCAGAAACCATAATGCAAGCCTGACGAGGAAACCTGTCATGCGAAGGGCTTCATGCTATCTTAATTTATGATCAAGAGCCGAACTCGGGGCTAAGGGTTGCACCCGAGTTATGCCACAGTGCAGATGAAGAAGCAAGGCTTGTGGAGCTGGTTGCAGAAGCATTCCCAGATGCCAGGCATGAACCAGGGCAGAAGTGACACAGGCAGGACACTCCGAGGCAGCATTAATAAAAGCTTTGAAGGAAGAGGAATTCAGTTTTCACGGTTGGAGGATAGCGGTGATTATATAAAGGCTATGTACGGGGTGAGGAGCTTTTCTGACAAGTCCTACTACTTTTCTCCTCATCTGCTCTGGCTCTGCTAATATCTCTCCTGCTCTACTCCCTATCCAGCAGAAAGGATGCCTGGCTACAGCAAATGGGAACTCAGCTCAGGGAGAAGTTTGAGGCTTTTCTCACCAACCAGTACATCGAATGCTTTAATTTAGTAAGCCTGGGGACAGAGGAAGCCATTTAAAAGGGAAACAACAAAATGGCCACGTTGTGTTCCACAGCACTTTGTAACAACTCATAAAAGAAATACTGAATTACTGTAAGCTTCTGCACATGGAATTGGGGTCTCTCTAGCACCTAACCAGCAACACCCCAAGCTTGTCCCAGAGCCACATGTGCTGCTTGCTTATCCCCACCTCACACCCTGCAGCCCACACAAGCACTGTCCGTGTCATCCTGCTTATTTGCTAAGTAACACCCTCCTACAAAGCTGTTCACAAACAACTCCTTTCTCCCTTCACGCTGTCTCTGCGCAGTGCCAAGGGTACAAACAGGAGC
This sequence comes from Mohoua ochrocephala, assembly GCA_013398855.1. NCBI lineage: Eukaryota > Metazoa > Chordata > Aves > Passeriformes > Acanthizidae > Mohoua > Mohoua ochrocephala. The sequence goes on along the minus strand of VZTA01014284.1, from coordinate 475,667 downwards.
CATGTGCCGGCTGCTGCCAAACTTCCCACTAAAGGGAGAGGCAGGTTGGGAGGTGAGCGAGGAGGGCCATGGCGTAAACAAACAAGTCAGGGCTCGAAGGTGATCTTAAATCTATTTACTGTTCAACCACCAGACCCTGGAAATCTTTAATGAGCGCATGCAAGGAAAACAGAAGTCCCCACCTCTTCTATTTACCTATCAGAGTCTGATGTGAGCAAAAGACAATAGGAGAGGGGTTCCCGTGGAGGACCGCTGCTCCTACAGCAGGGACATACCAAATTCTGGGAGGAATCCATCATTCAGGCCCTAGAGAGTGGGAATGGTTTTGCATTCACCATTCAACACAAAGCCAGAGACAGACACTAACTAATGGTTACTGCAGCCAACATGAGTGCTCTCTCTTCTCTCCTTGTACTTTCCCAAACTGGGTTCTCTCAACCTCCACAGCCATTTCAAATCCCATGTTTTCATCTCCTTCCAGTTCTTCACTTACCCTTTGCAGACTGCTTCTACGTGAAGCTAATTCTCTTTATACTCAGCTTCTCCCTGGTTCCTGCCTCCCCAAGGTACTAATTACAATACAGTTTATTAGCCAGACACACAACATTTAGGCTCTAATTTTGCCTGGCTTTAAAGGAAGCTAGACACCACTGAAGCAGTCCACTGCGGTCAGTAACAGGAGATTTTTCAAAAGCACTTCAGTGGCTTTGGAACAAGAGTCCCATTTTCAAAGATACACTTAGAGTAAGTCACTTCTGTCAATGACAGTATGGCTCAGAAAACATCCTTGAAAATAACACCCTCAGGCTCTTTTAAAATCCCTCACTTACCGAAGAGTGAGCAAAGCAGCCCCAAGTAGTCTTTTCCAGTGAAGCCTCAAACAGCAAAGAGCTAAATGTTTCAGCCCTGACATTTCAGGCAGGTGTGAAGGAAACAGGGATAGCATTCAGCTGGCAACAAGGCTGCATCACGGGTAGGATCATCACGGATAGGACGACACAAAATTACCACCCCATTAATTAATTCAGTTCAGCTGATTATGATAACTGCTAAAGACCTGGTTCAGGGCCCTCCTCTCCATCCCAGTTACCATCCCTGGAGCAGCTGAGTGCCCATCATCCTACACCACACGTTGACCATGGAACCTGACAAGAGCACAGCTAGCACATTTGCTGATTGAAAGAGAAAGCCCAAAGAAGGCCTGGAGATGTCCATGACAAAGCCAGGAAAGGAGCCCAAGCACGCCTGCTCTGCACCTTCACCACGAAATACAATTAGCAGTTGTTCCTCAGCCAGCAGGCGTTACCCCATGGGCTAAGCTGTCCTCTCCCAAGTCTGCCACCTGTCACATTGTCCAAATGCGAACAAATCCAGATTTCTCTGGGCACGAATATTAGTCTTGACTGATGAAGGGAGTCAGTTTGGACATGACAGGTCTGGACAGCCAGCTGCAAAGGAAGAGCTCGGCTTGAAAACATTACCCACATGTGGCAGGAACGTTCCTCTGTTCCTGCCAAGATGCCACCATCAACAGAATCTGCCTGGCCAGTACTGGTTCAGAGGAATCAAGTTGCTGTCCCTCCATCATTTAATATCTCACTTGCTTGAATAGCGGGGGCGAGGAGGAGGTCAGGGAAATACACAGTGACAGGATTCCTGGAAACACTCCATGAACCTAATATTTTGTGACGCTGTCTGGACACCAAGAGTTCTGAGCACAATCAGGATGCTGAGAATCAAATTGAAAGTGTCTGAATCTATGCACTTGGCACTACAGGGGGCAAGTAAAGGAGAAACCAAAGGTCATTTTAGTCTCATTTGCACTTCCAGTGTAGCAAAGTTCTGTGCACCCCTTGAAAATCCCATCCCTTGAAGCCTCAGCGCGATGCCTAACAGAAATCCATGAAAACTTGATCAAGTTCGACAGTAACTTGAGTACAAGTATTGGAGTCACCAGACACACTCCATTCATGTCAGAAGGGCTGATTAGCTAAACCAGAAGACCACACTTTGACACAAGCCATTTGCAGAACATTTTTGTCCATTTTGGCCAACCACTCCCCCAAAATGTAACAACAGCTCAGAGCAAGTAATTTTCAAGATGGGGATACAGAAGCATTGTGTTGGAAACATTGTAGGAGAGCCTGGGAAAAAACTTCCTTGCATGAGACCATACAACCTCACACCAAATCCCAGAGGGAACTCTGGTAAACATCCAGGTTTACCTCCAAGTTGTTACCCTGCTAACCCACTGCTCACTGGATACCTGCCCACAGATACCAAAGATGAAGCCTATTAATGTGGGAGCATCTGGAAAACTTAGAGAACGACAAGGGACCCTGGGCACTGTTCAGGGATAGACTTCAAAAGTTTGCAATCTGAAAACACACAGAACTGATTCTGGAGGCTGCATCCAATATTTCCCAAGAGTCATTATATACAACTACAGTAATTCATTAGGGATCTTACAACTACAGTAAATCATTAGGGATCTGTTTTAATAAGAAGGCAAAATAAAAATTCTGGCATAAAGCTTGTCCAGCAGTGAATTAAGCTGAATAATTCAAATCAGTAAATGCCATCTCAAATATGGGAGGCTACATCCCAAGCCTCAAATGCTTCCCCAAGAAACAGCAAGAAGAAATTAGAAACTTCTGCTTTCTTGCTAAGAAAGAGCAAGAACTGAGATGAAGTGCAACACAGTAGCCTCGATGCATCCTAATCCATGGAAAACACTGAACTTCTGTACAGGGCCAGCATCTGAGAAAGCTTGTGCAGTTGTGCCAAATGACACAGCAAACCCACAAAACTGTGCCTCTAGCACATGGCTTGCTAGTGTGGCTTAACTTCAATAGCCATCAAATAACTCCCAAGCTGATTTTGGAATCCATTCACTCACACAGCGATTTGTCAATGCAGAAGCGGCCTCAATTAAGCAAATTAACTCATGGAAGTGAACAGTTTATCTAGCTCCATGGAATACTTGAATGCTTTCAGTCTTTGCTCTCAAGCTCTCTGAAGCTGGTAGGTTTGAATCCCAAAGATTGTGGGAAAGCCCTTCAGTAACCCTAAGCAGCTCCCTCGAGTTCCAATTCTTTAATAGTATTAAATATCACGGATTATAGAAAGAGAACTAACAAAACCCAAAACCCGACCTAGACTAGCATCACAGCATCGTGACCCAAGGGCTCAAGCAGCCATGTGGTTTTGGTACCACATTTTGATATCAAAAATAATAACCTGGGGTCAAAGCACCCCTCTTTGGGCCAAAGCTGGAGAAAACAGGTTCCTGCAGGAACACGGGGGAGCTCAGCGGGCATTCCTTGCACTGAGCACCTTGGATGAGACCATCTACAGGATCACCCAAACAGCCATCACCGCCCTTCACAAACAAGCACCCCTAGACAAGGCATCCCTTCAGCCGAAGCTCCTGTCCCTCAGCCAGCAGCTGCACTGACTTCAGACAGAAGGACCTGCATTATAACTAGCCATAGGCAGCAGGAAACAAAGTGTGCATCTCATGCAGAGGCTGAAAGGCCCATTGTAATTAACCGCTCTCAGCCCCGTACGCTGGACAAGACAAAAACAAAACCCACAGTTTTCCTTTGCTGGGAAGCCCTAAAAACACTGCCCACTATTTCTCATAAAGGGCCTATACGTCCAGCACTTTCTCCATCACAAACCAGAGCGCTTGGCGTAGGCTACGGGAAGGTTAATTCCCACAAAAATCACATTTTACAGACAGCGCCTGCAGGACGGAAAGAACGCCACCACGTTTTAGTCACACGGACACGCTTCTCCTCGGGCTGAACCCTGCTGCCCAGTGGGACACCACAAAAACCAGGGACTGATCACCAACTGCAGACAGGGCCCAAGCACAGGGGGAAACCATTTACCCAACGGCAGCCAACGTTTCTGCAAAGAGCATGTCAGTGCTCAAAGATGATTAATGGTTTACTTTAGCTCATGGCGAGGGTGGATGCTCTCCCAGCAGAGCACAGTGAGGATATGATAGAGACATACTCCCAGAGAGCCTAGGGGGGAAAAAAAAAAAAAGGGTGGGATGGGGGGAAGATGGTGTTTTGATTTTTGACTTTGTTTTAAACATCAAAATCTATTTTAATTGCCAATAAAAATTAATTTTCCCAGGTTAAGTCTGTTTTATCCCTGACAGTAATTGCCTTTATCTCAACCCACAAGCTTTTTCACCTCGTTTTCTGCCCCCACTGTGTTGACAAGGGAGTGAGGGAGAAGCTGGGTGGGCATCTGGCTGCAGACCAAGGTTAACACACCACAACATCTCACCAAGCAAGGTGGATACCCTTTAACAAAAAAAAAGTTAAAGCTTGAAAAATAACTTGGAGAAAATAGCTTTCCTAAATCACAGTAATTGCAGCTCTCCCTGCAGCTCAGGGGGATGATCAGAAGCAAGCTGCAGGACTGAGAAACTGAAAGTCTTAACTCGATTTTCCCTCCTTAAAAATCAAAACTGAGTTATATATTGTTATTCTTCTGTTGTTTCCAAATTACTGGGTAAGAAAGGATCCATCCCTAATTTGGCACCTCAATGCATCATCGTACAACACTCAGACCACGTCAGGATGAGAAGTAAGCGTGTTTCCAGCAGATGAAACTCATTAGCAGGGCACAAGAAGCAACAGGACACCACTGGGGGCATTCCCCCTTCATGTTTTTCAAAATCATTTTCTTTTAGTCAGTGTTTCAGCTTCTCTCTTGGAAAGTTTTAAATGCTTGCCCTCTTCTCTCTTGGCATTTCTCAGCGTAGACAGGCACACGTGTTCGTACAGGTCTGGTATTTTTCAGAGGGACAGGGGCTTGCCCTGCTACTGTCCCAAGCAAGGCACATGCCAGTCCTCCAGCAGCCTTTCAGAGATTCCTTTCAAGCCAAAGCGTGAGGTTTAGTCCACATTCCAGCACCAAAATGCTCCCAAACCATTATCTCTGGTCTCCTGCTAATGATGTGCCAAACTGTGTTTGCACGAAGCTGAGAAGTGGAAAGGAGTAGCAACTATTTCATATCCTCCTTTTCAGAAACAAAAAACAAGAACTCCCAACAGTCTTTCTGCAGCCCTTCCTGGTAAAGTTCTACCAGAGAAAACAAATACCATTCATTGTTTAAGAGGACAGGTTGCAAAACGATTAAGTTATGATGATTTCTCACTCCCTGTTATTCCTGTGGAGAATTAAAGGGATGAGATAGATCTGAAACTACAGAAAACTCAGAACTCTGTCCTGCTGTGGCAAAAAGGCCCACCGCTGCTATCCTCTGGCCATGCTGTGTTTGAACGTGGGTGCTCCCTGCCAGCTGAGAGCATGAAAAGCTCCATCTAATACACATTCCAAGAAGACTCCAGGAAAAATGCTTACTTTTCACCTTAAACATGAATTCATAGAGTAATTCCTCTGTTCTAGGAATGCAGAGGGCACCACTACCTGCCACCCTCCACTGTAAAGCAATTCCACATTGTTTCATGCAATTACACAGGTATTAAAATGTTAGGTATCCCCCTAAAATACACATCTGCAACATGCTTTTCAAGGCTGTTTCTTCTATATTGACCCAAACCCAATGCTGATTTCAATCCAGCTAAAAGTCTCTCAGTGGGGGACAAAAAAAAAAATTATGCCATAAATATACCACTATTTATCTTTGAAAATGAAAAGTGAAACATTTCTGAAAGGTTTCTGTATTCTTCCACACCCACACCGCACATCTCTTCTCAACAGCCGAGCTTTCTTTCAGTTTCCTTATGGCAGAGTTTGTAGTTGCCTTTAAAAAAACAATCAAAAACAACTGAGGAAAATGTTGGATTCAGATGCAAACATCAAAGCACCAAAAAACAAACCTGCCATAGTTGCTTCAGAAAGTGGGTGAGTCATGAAGACCTCAATACAACTGAATTAGCCAGGTCCTGTCAAAAACTTCACTGTCATTTAATGGATCACCATAAAACTGAATTTTAAGCCTTTTTTCACTTTCAGTAAACTAAGGCATTATGAATTATACAGGTGAACAGCATGGTAAGTGTTTTAAAAGGACACTTAAATATTAAAAATAAGACTATTCCAGCAATCCTCACCCAGGAAACAGATGCAGCATGGAATAACAACTCCTGTGCTCCCACACCGGCCCTCACAGCCACTTATCTAAGAGCCACTGTGCCTGCAAACATGCAGAAATCATCCAAGTGATCGCTGCAGACACCAAGATGATGTCAAAAAACCACAGGGAAATCAGCTGGCTGCTTGGTGAGGAGAAAGGCTACCACGAAGGGAGAGGCAGCAGAGGGGAAAAACAAAAACCAAAGCAAATTCCCTTTCATCTTGAAAATAACAATGATGACAAACATTCAAGCAAACCAGAAATACATATTCTGCTTTTACACCGCAGTCATCTAAAATAACAGACTGTGTTCAGGCACTGCTGCAACAGAAGCTCAGTAAAAGATCTTCAACTTCAATACAGTGGGCACTGTGCAACAGCAGGAGGGGGCCACCTGCCTCACTTCAGCAAGGAATACTCAAGGGGCAAAATGCTGAAGCACACATCAAATCAAGAATAAGGCTGGGGAAAAAAAAAAAGTTGCTAACTGGAGAGCTTAGAAAATCTGATTTTAGTTCTGAGGCGTTTTCTAGGTTTGCTAAGTGAGGAGAGGCAGATCCAGACGTGTGCTCTGAGTCCTCACCTCTCTATGATTACAAGTGCATCTCCCCCTTTAACATCTGGGAAAAAGGAACACTCCTTTTCCCCATCCTCTCAAAGAGAAACAGCTTGGATGCAGGGACCACCTCTCTGAACACTACAGAATGCTTCCCAGAACAGGGCAGAGCCCTCCCAGCACTGATGGGAGGAGTGACAGACACTCCAGGAGCTCCCTGAACAGCCTGCAATCGCTATTGATCCTATTGACAGCGTACGGAGCAGGGCAGTGTGAAATCTCTACTCAGTGGAGCAGGCACTGCTACTTGCTCTGCACTGCCTATCTACAAAGAGACAGAAAGTCTAGTGGTTGTTCCAAGGTGACCTGGAGACGGGACTCTTGGGGTTCTAGTCCTGGTTTTGCTGCAGAGCTATAATGAAGCCTTGTAAATCAAAATCACTGGCCCATTTTTCTGTGCAATAGGAAAAATTAAGTCTTCCAAACTTCACTGGAGCACTTAAAGGAGTTACTACACAAAGTACTATCACATTTATTTAAACTTCTTTGGATGGTGCTTAAAATACAACACTTGTAGTTTCATCTGGCGCTGATCAGAAGACGAAGCTACACTTAATTCGTCCAAGCTGCAACCTCATCCACTAAATAGTTTGCCATTGTTTGATCTTCCTGTGAAGGAATAGCTGGAGACCAAGGAGCCTACAAGTAAGGATTATTATACACAGAGGACAAATTCTTCTCGATGAATTGCAGAATAACCCTTCTGAAGCAATAAATTTACACTGCTGTAGCAGGACAGAAGTTGGCTTTTGGTCCTTTACAACATCCTGGAAGTAAAGGAAAAGAAAGCCCACACAAACCTGACAAGACACTCTGGGAAACAGGGAATATCTGCTCTGCCTTGCAGAGAAGGGGAGGGATCACAGCCCCACTGAGCTCTCTCTGGGACACGGGCTCCAGGACCCCTGGAAGAGTCACGCTGCGTGAAGTGCGTACGCAAGAACGGCACAGCCCTTCAATGCATCCTCTGCTCTAACTCAAGATCCCTTTAAACCTCAGCTGCAGGAATACTGCAGGCCATTAAACCCCAGAGAGCCTGTCACACAGGCACCCTGCAAGTGCTACAGGGATTCTGGAAGCGAAGGCTGGCCAGAAGAAATGAGACATTGGTTTTACGATGGACCATAACGTTTCTAACAGGCTGTTTCTTCTTTCGGGGCTTATGAACATCGCTTGGCCCTTACAGAGAAATGGAAGAACTGCCAAGTTTTCTGCTAAAAAATAATACAAATACTAAAATCAATTAGTCCACATTTAGATAGCAAGTGCATTTTGCCTTTAAATGCATTTAACCAAGAAGACATCAGATTGTAAGTTGCAAATTGCACATAATACATAATGTAAGAGATAAGCATGTTATCTCTACACCATTTCATTTATCAGTCACAGATAAAAACTCTCCTTTCTCCTAATCAACATATAAATGCCAGTTATAAGTTTTCTTGGTACTCAAAAATCCAACCTACACTTGGACTGGAATTTGTTTCTGTAACTTAAATAAAGTTTTTCTGTTAATGTGTCCATGCCACACTCCCAACACTCATCCCACAGGAGTCTGAAAGCATCAGAACCCAGAGCTGGATCTGGTTTCTGCTCCACTCTGCAGTCAAGACCCAAAAAAAAAAATAAAAATAAAAAGGCTTCTTAGAGAAGAAATATGAATGTAGTCAAAAGAGCTAGTTGAGAATAACTTTCTGTGCAACTCAGCTGCAGAACAGACAATATTCTCTAATGGGAAAGGCATACTAGAAACAACTTTCCAGAAATAACATTGCCAGCAAAGATATATTAAGGCAAAATGAACGGTAAGCAATAACCAGCCAATGCTTGGCAATATTCATCCCCACTAAAACGTTTATTTTCACTCCATGGGTTTCTTCCCCCTTAACTACCCCAGTGACAAATAAATTATGAACATTACAGCTAATTTATTACTCAGCACTGCTGCGGATGGAGAGGAAAAAAAAGACAACAGTATTTTAAAGCTGATTCTTATTCTAGGAAAACAAATACTTTATTAAAAACAACAATAAATTAAAAAGGAAAAACTGCTCTTGTAGTTAAGCTTGCCCAGGCCTAAGCCATTCAGGCTCTGCTGCTGTCGACCAATCAAAAGCTTTATCAATAGCTTCAGAAACAGAACCAAGCCCTAATCTCTGCCTCAGTTTCCCCACCTGCGACAGTTTTCCCACCCAGTCCATTGAGACTGCAAATACTTGAGGGAAATTCTACTGTAAAGCACCAAGCACAATAGAAAGCTCTGAAGCACTGCAGTATTCCCAAAACCTGACTTTAATGACATCCTCCATGCAGATCTTGCCAGATTTCAAGGAGGGTTTGACCAGGTCTGTACCACAGAACGCAGTATTGTATTTGTTACATTTAACATGGGAGGGGAAGGGGCTGAGCACCAAAACACCTTAAAAAATCCAAGAGCCAAATTCTACTGTTAACCCCTCAGTTCCCAGGTGCTCATCACACAGGGGCCCTATTTCTGTTTGTTCCACCAGGAACCCTTTGGTGATTAACTTCTGCATATATCTTTGATACTTATCTTTTTCCTGAAGATGGAATTTCAAGATTTTCATTGCTATCCCAAACCCCAGAAGCAATAAAACTGCACAGAAGGAGCCTGTCTCAGAGACCACATACACACACACACTCTCTCTCTCACCTGGAGTCACACAGCACTAATTTTACTGCAGACACTTAGTTAAGAGAGTTTTTGTAGGCTGCAGTCAAACACTGCTGCATGGGCAAAGCTCTCCCCAGGAAGTTAAGCATGGCTCAGAAGTTTTCATTCAGCAAAACAAGAAACAATTTGGCATTCATTCCCACGCAAACACCAATGCACCCTCCTTGGGAGGGACCAATTATTTTCCTTTCCATCCCATGCTCAGGCCAGTCATCCTCTATCACTTGATAAAACACATGAATAGCTGCATTCAAAGCTGTAGCAAACAGAGACAGCTCAGTAAAGCTCTGTAAAAACAGCTCCCCAGAGCACACCACAGAACTGGTTCCCAACGCGCTTCCCATATGTATGCCCTTTATCTAAAGAAGCCCATGACTTTGGCAGATGTTGGATGCTTGCAACTAGGTCAGTTTGAACCAGAGCGAGTCGAGGCTAAAGGCTAGGGAGAGAAATTAAACTGCGCTCCTGCTCCACAAACTGTGGCTGTCAAACCGAGAGCTCTTTGCCTTCTGCTCGAGCAATGATTTCACCACTGGCTAGGCAAAAGATTTGACTGGCAGGGTGATGAAATGCCTCTGCGATAAACTGTCAGGAGCACTTGGAACGTTATTACCGGTAAAAAATATTCCAAAATATAGTGCACGTAAGAATTCACAGGGAGGGAGGTGGACAGGCAGGAAAGTGCTGCCAAGGTATGTGAATCAGCCTTATCGAAACCCTCATCGCTGCACGGCTGGCACGACCGATCACACTGCTGCATCCACCCGAAAGGCACAAGGCTCCGGCTGGAGAACGGAGGCTCCAGCCTTTCCCTCCTGGTGCCATCTGCACCAGTCACCCTCAGCTCTTTAATCCACTGCCCAGCGCTGCAGGAGAGCAACCGCGGCTGGAAATCAGCTGGGCTTTTAAAAGTTGCTGCGAAAATCCTGAGTAACTTCTGCAGCAGGAACGCCTGCAGACTACAGGCAGCGTTTTCCCCACTGCCACTGCAGTTGCTGGGAAATTCAAGTTTCCAAAAGCACGCAGGAGTAATTAGAAGAAGCCAAATAAATGCATACACAAAACCTTACACGAATATGCAAATAATAGGGTGTATTCAGCAGCCCCAGAAATTAAAGCAGCAGCGCAGGCTTGTATTTGCATAAACTATGCAGGATATGGCACCAAGTAATTTTGGAACATGTGCATTTTGCAAACAGCAAGCATAATAATAGACAAATATTTTGGAACGTGACATTGATCAAATACTCCCTAAAACTTCACATGAAGAACCTCAGAGACACCGCACTATTTAAACACAGACATCTACTGCTGGCATCCTGGGGTATTTTCACCGCTGAGTTCTGTGGGAAAAGAATTGGACTTTATATAGATTTTTATCAGCATTTATTATTTATAAAGCCCTGTTGGCAAGCACAATGTTTTATGAACAAATAAAAGTGAAGGATCCTTGCTTAAAAACTACATAATGAATGAATGTATACTTTGTACATATATTCAAGCGGGTGCTGCCAGTCTATTGTACAGTGAACATGGAAAAGGGGAGGTTTTTTACATCTCTGAAAAGAAATAACAATAGCCACTTCTAAATGTACTGACATGAAAGCCAAGCCCAATCCAAACTGAGCTCTTCAATCACTCTTGAGAAGCCAAGCCCCCAGCTTGTTTTGTTAACAAGCTGAGTCTCTGCCCCCACGGTCCCCCTTGTGCAGAACAAGACAGACAAAATCTGAGGAAACCAACTTGTCGCCGTATAAGGCGAAAAAAGGTTTCTCTTCCTGAGTTACAAATAACTAGGGAAAGTCACACATGTGGCCAAGGAAAGCAGAAGTATGAATACAGAACTCCCTCACTGCTGACAGGCTAAAATTAGTAGTTTATTCAACTGCCCAGAACTACACACTGTGCCTGTCCTACGCAGCATCTCCCTATTTGTCTGTCTTTCTGTTTGCTTTCCGCTTTGTCTCGCCTGCTAATTTGTCCCTCGGGGAGCAGCCCAGCAGCCACCGCCGAGCCCCGCTCATCCCAGGGGCCTGAGCAAATTACACCTGGGCAACTCTGCAGTGCCTCCACTGATTCCAGCCCGTGACAGCACCTGAGAACAGCACCTGGCCCCACGGGACACTCAGTCTGCAAAAACGATTAAATAAATCCTCCACGCTTTCCACTGAGCATCTTGGCTGCTCCTGCTCTCGCTCCCGTGCAGCAGCACCTGTAAGCACAGGGCTGGGCAGATTCGCTTTAAGCACAGATTCACCCTGCGACGGCAGTTCCACATTTGCATCTGTTCATTGTATGAAGAGCTGCACGGTATTTGCAATGACGGCAGATAAATTATACAGGGAACAGAGGAACACTTGCCCAGTGCAGCTGGGCCACTGCTTACGCATGCTAGGGATTGTTTTGAGTTTAGTTTGCTTTTCTTCTTTCCCCCCACTGCCCGGTTGTCTGTCGCTGCCTGTGGATCCGGCTGGCCGTGGGGCACGCTGTCATGCTGTTTAGGATACAGACCTGCAGAAGGGCAGAGAGTAGAGACAGCAGCACCTCGGTCGAGCCCACCCCTTGCAGGAGAGAGGACTCTGGGAATCGCAGTGCTCATTTCCAGACGGTGGGGCTGGGGTGTGTGAAACACTCCAAAGGAGCAGCAACGCTACTCCGGTACAAAGCACGCCCCAGGAGTTGGAGAAGACAGGAAAAGAAATGCTAAACTGGTGAGGAGTGAGCAATGCAAAGGAGTTTGAGGAAAGTGCCACACTGGGGACTATTGCTGCTGATCCTACGCTCAAACACCCCAGCGAAGAGTGCTGATACACAGTCCTCTAGCAGATCCATACATTCCCGGCACACCAGTGCCCACTGGGTGACATCACCCGTGGGCTCTTCCTTGGCTATTACTTTGAGGAAGGATTATCCCACACTCGTTCACACTGACAGCTCATTTTGCAAGTAGCTCATCGGAAACAATATATTTACTTACTAAGGTGTTACTCACAGAAAACAGGCATGTTCCCGTCAGGCTCCTACAATTAAGTTATATCTCCATATACTCACCTAGGGTATAAAACTGCTGAATTCATCTCATCAGATGCGATGCAGTTTCCTTTGGAATTACAAGTATGTTTCAAACTAAACTTATGTTTTATTATATGGAGATGAATTCTAATTTCCATTTCATATTAACGGGGAATATTAACCACGGTTAGTTTAGTCACATACCTTGAAAAATTATAGATCACGTTCAGTACAAATTTGCATAAGTAGTTTGAGCACGTGAGAGAAGCAATGCTAAATACTGAATACAAGTACCAAATGCAGAGTTCTTACATTTACTGTAGAATATATTATGTGTATGGCCTCAAAAAGCCTCAGAGATTATGAATACATTTCTTTTCCATGGAAACTATAATTCTCAAATCCAGCAAGCTATTTTGAGAAATTTAAATCAACTATACACTTACATCTGCTGGAAGCAGAACATTTCCACAGGCTGTACACTTCAAGGCACAAGCACAGCCGTATGGACATCTTCCCAACTCTTCTACTACACTTCTGCCTCTGACACCACATCTCACTATGCAGATTTAGTGCTAAAGTCTTATTTGGATTGCTCTGTACCCAACACCGGGACTTTCGGGGCTGCTGCGCTTTGCACCGCTGCATCACTTAAGAGGATGAGGAAAACCGGTAACGCGGGAGGCACTAAGTAAATGCCCCACTAGAGTCTGCCGGTATTTATTCAGCGTGAAGTGGAAAGGCTGGCGCTGGAGCCGAGTGCCCGGCCAGCCGGGGCCCCGCGCTGGTGCCAGCCCGCCCCGGGCACG
>VZTA01014284.1:247324-454899 GCA_013398855.1 Mohoua ochrocephala | reverse complement strand
TTTTTTGTTGTTGTTGGGTTTTTTTTTTTTTTTCTTTTTTGGGCCAGAACTGAGTTCTCTCACCCCTTCAACTGATGCATGACCCCAGTTCAATTCAATAGGTTCATCTTAAGAGCAGCTAACAGTGTTACTGGGTGTTACCTTATATACTTATGTAATTTCAGTTGGGTGAGCTTGATGTAAAAGAACACCCTTTTGTCACCTTAGCTGTACCAATGCCTCTGGGTACCATAAGGTCAGTCACAATCTTTTTGGTTGCACACATAACCCTGAGTTGAGTTGTAATCTTTTAGGTTCATATTGATAAATAACAATGTGCCTTTGAAAAACGGCAGCAATATGAGTATATAGTGAGCATTTTGGCCAAAATTAAATGCTTTTCTTCTGTCTTGTACTCTACTGTAATAGCCTGCTATAATTGAGTTTCAGCATTCTTGACAGCATTTGGTCCTCAAAGGTTTGCACACAGACTAATGGAAGCAAGTAGGAACTTCAAGAATGGAATTGAATTTTTTTTAAAGCTTATTTTATCGGGGGTTTAGTGGTTTATTTTGCTTTAGTGGTTCAAGCTTTTAGAATTAACAGAATCCCTATATTACTTCATGTCCATGTGAAACTGAAATGTCTTTAACAGCCTCTTGTAGTAAGCAATGTCTGAGTACACAAACTGATATTTAAGGCAGTGGTCATCTGATATAGACTTGAGTGTGAGGGGAGCCTTTACTGAAGTCACTGCAGAGGACTGGCTGAAGACCTTGCAGAGCATTCCTGAGGGTCTGCAGGCAAACTTTATCCAAAGAGCACCAGAGTCTTGCTGCATCTTTTTCATCCCTGTGGTCCTAGAGGCTGAACTTCCCCTTACAGTGTTTGGTAGGAAGGAGTTTAATATCTCTGAAGCAATGATAAAAATGCAGGACGGAGGAATGCAGGGGAGAGAGGAGTTGTTGACCTCACTGGAACTTAGCTAAATCACTGAAAGATAAAGGGAATTCACTGGCTCTTGCCCTGACCTCCAGTATGAAAACAGGGCAATGCAATGGGAGGTCAAAGAATAAAACCAAGTTATTTGAGAGTGCCTCAGTAAGGCAGCAAAGAGTTGCTCTACTTGACCTTGAAATAAGCAAGGCCCTCAAGGAAAAAATGTCCGATTCATTTAGTTACTGTGAGGCAAAGAGAGCCCATATTTTGGTTGACGTTAACAGAACAACTCTCCTGTAAAAAAAAAGTCAGGGTGTGGGAGAGGAAGGTGTCATTAAAGGAGATTTGTGAGCTTGTTATCTTGATGCTTCTCAAGCCTTGCCTGGTGCTAATTCTAGAGTGTTCAATAAGCATGGAGAAAATGGAGCAACAAGGAGAGGCAAAGCCTGACAGGTTCTTAACAACGTTACGTTCCTGCTCCACTTTTCATTGCTATTTTAAAAAGAAAATAATTGGGTTACAGGAAATATCCTGAAAGCTCTCACATGAATGTTTGCTGTTTGGGTAGAGTGGCCTGCAGGTGAGCCCTCAGCAGTTATTTTTCATTGAGAAAAAGACACAATTTCTATCTCTTACATTTTTGTAGTGTGAAGGGCTGTCCACAAGCCAAGAATGGCATTCTGCTAATGCTGAGGGGGCAGCAGTGGAGATTTGGATGCCAATTATTTTCTCAGAGCAGAGAATGGGATGGCTAATTCAAATGGATTGAAAAATAAATAATCTCTCACTACTCATTTAAATGCCCTTCCCCTCTAGATCAAGAAACTAGTTCCAGCTTTTTATACTTATGGTGGGACATCAAGAGATGGGATTCACTCTGGCACTAAAATTGTTCATCTTCCCAGAGGAGACCATATGCACTTAAACAGGAAAGTTACAGACAGGACCAACTCTAGAGAAAGAAATGACCTTGAGACGTTGTTTTCAGGGATGTTCCCTAGAGCTCAGTGGGATCTGGTGCCATAGAGACTCCTCAACCCATATTGACACCACAAGGATGGGAACTATTTCCCCACTGCCTAACAACAAACACTTGAAACTATCATTCAGTATCTACCTTTGCACCCACACCTTAGCTCCCTTTCTGACTTTCAAAGTCTCTTTTCTGAGGGAAACATCCTAACTGTCAATTACGAAGGATATGTTTGGCTGCATAATTAGGATGAAGGACAGTTGTTCGGAAGGCAACTATTATTTTTACGTATCTCTGGTAATATAAAACTCTCCTGCAAATCAATCATAAATGTCTCTTCAGTGATTTATGACCAGTATGTGAAAGCTGAGAGATGGCTTGAATGCAGATTTTGTTATAAACTATTTCCTTGAATTTTTGTCCCAAATGCAATAATTTACTGTTATTAATAGTCTGTGCACATTGCATTGAAGCAAAACGGAGCATGGCACCTTAAGAGAACCAGTGTACTCAACAGAACTTCCTTGCATAACTTCCTCCACGTGGACATATATCATTAATCTTTTGACAAGAAGGATCTTGGTTCTTTCCTTTCATACAAAATTAAAAATGCCTTTCTGGAACAGAGAACTGAAGTAGTACATCTGCTGAGAGAATGAGAATCGAGGTCTTTACAAAAGATACGGCTTTTTAAATATTCAGCTTCGTTGACTTACATAAATTGCAGCAATGCCTACCTGGTCTGTTGTGGACTGAAGTTCTGGAGGTGCTCAGTCTCAGCTCTCCTCTATGTGGAGATTGTTTTACCACCTGGACAACACAATATGATAATGATTATTCAAGGGAGTGATTGTCACCCCAGTCATTCCATTGTATCAACATGCCTTTTCTCAATCAAGCTGAACAGACCCTCCATGAACTATTGCTGTTGTTTGCTTGAGAAGAGCTCATTACCGGAGCTGATTAAGAGAGATGCTTCACCCATAATAAATACACGTATTTCTGTGAAACTCAGCTTTTTATGTGATTTTTTATTAAAAGCAGTGTGTTTTGTTTACTGGATTTTCTGTCAGAATTCTCCTTCTAGTAAGTAAAAACTACAATGACGATTTTTAACAGCTTTCTCTATAATTTTCTGGGAAGGTCAATAAGAGTGTAAATATGTCCATTTTAAGTTTCAAAATGAAAACGGAGACATCAACATATCTGTCAAATTGCTTTCTCTGTCTTGATTATTTAGCCATCAGAACGTATCTTACAGCTCCTTGTGTGTTATGAATTAGCCTGGTACCACTGACATTACCACAGTTTTCACATCCTTCCATTCCAGAGCTTTTTGTGGGTTTAGGTTTCCTAATAGAAGCATTACAGGGACACATTTACGTGCTGGCTCTGATTTATGAGTAGGTTTTATTTATGGGGAGATTAAAATGTGGTAGGTTGGGTCTGTTTGGGTTTCTTCGATAGCCTCTGATTAGTTTTAATACAGGTAGCCCTCGCAGTAAATCAAGTGTCTCAGCTGATCCACAACAGAGTGAAGCTGTGACTCATTACCTGGTAGAGGAGCCTTTCCTCAGACTGTAACTCATTAAACTGAGGGAATTATTTACGATCCTTGCAGCCACCCCAGCTGATGGTGTCATTTAGGAAACCTGGATGATCCACATGGAATGTGAAATATTTGATGGTTCGTAGATAACTCATTAAGGTCTGAACAAATTCAAAGTATGCTTTCCCGGGGAAAGCTCATCTGGGTGATGAATGTGGCCATCACTGGGCTCCAGGGGTCACCTGGAAGCACAAAGAATGTCCCCTGCCTTTGCCCAAGGTTGATGTACATAAGGCTTTCTTGGAAACTCGTTAACTCTGTAACCTGCAAAGTGTAATGAAAAAAGGATTTTTTTTCCCAAGTCAAGCATGCGAGTCCTGCAGAAACAGCACAAGAACAGACTTCAGGCTGGAGTTGTGAGGAGCACTGCTGAAAGAAAGAAGTTCTTGAGCTTAGAAGCATGAGTAATGCAAGCCTGAGGGCTTAGACACTGCCCAGGGCTTGCAGAGCATCTGAACCCAGGCCTAAGGACCGGATTTACAGCAGCAGTCGGGTCAGTTTATCATCTCTCTGCTATTCAGCATCTGCAATACATTTCTTTAGACTTCTTTTTTTCTGTCACTCTTTGGTGTCTGTGCTCACAACCACTCCTTGAATTCATTCACCATTGTGCCGTTCTTGAAAACTCATGGCTGCACCATCATATTTACACTCCAGCAGCAAAACCAACCCCCACATCCCTCTGTGTCCACCAGCCAGCTGGCCCCCCTCTCCTGAGCAACCATGCAGCCATTCCAGGAGGATCCCGGCCATCCTCTTTGAAATATGTTTTATTGTCCCTTGGACACCAGTCTGTCACTTGGATGGCAAGCAGTCTGAGACAAGGGCTGCACTCGTGCTTTCTGTTAAGTGGCTAATGCACAGGGGAGGCAGAGGGGGATATTAAATAATAATGACAATAATAATACATCTGATAGAGTTCTGTTCCACTTTAGCACTAAATGGAAAGCTGAAAGCCTCCCTATGGATCTTTTCCATCTCCTGCACCAATGGTTGTAACAGATGCATCAGTTTAAATTTATGACTGGCCTGACAAATAAGACTGATACATGTGTTTAGGAAATCTGTGCCCAACTGGCATGTTTCGATTAGCTGCAAATGATGACACTGCCGTGTCTGTAATGCAACTTACAAAAGGCATAGATGTGGTCCACTTTTTTAGCTGGAACAAGGCAACATAGATCTGTTAATGTGATGTCTGTCCTTTACCTCCAACTTTATGAGAACCTTATGAAATAAAAATAAAAGCAATGAACAAAAGACTTCTCTTCTATGATTTTAAAAACACCTACAAACAACAAAGAATTAGTAAAACCCAAAAGAGGAACGAGGAAACACTGAAGATGAAAACCACTGATCCATTTAAACACAGATGAAACGATTTGACAATGTACTGGAAAGGAATAATAAACAGATACAAGCTATTAATTTTCACCGAGGGTCAGCCTGGGAGCTTGAGTGGCACCTAAGATTCAGGTTAACCCTTCACAGTGGGGAGGAGTTCACCATCAATCACAGCTTCTTACTCTTCTGGAGGATGTTGATACAGCTCATGTAATAACTGCAAAATGTTTTGGACAGGTGATAATGTTCATAGAAGGGAAGGATGGTTTGGAAGGTGGAAAGAGTTCAAAGATTACAAGGAAGGCTAGCAAATGGCAAACTTAGCATGGAAAAATACTGATCCCTTTCATTTATTTCTTACAGAGGGATGACATTGAGGGGTGAGACCGGTCTCAATGAAAAATAGTTTGTGCTGTTAGGGCCTCTCATGGGAGCAGAGACCTTCCAGCTCATAGGTCAGCTGCTTATATTGCAAACTCCCTGTGGGCTGGGCTCTCCTGGCCATTTTTAATGTCTGTGTGCTCCCAGAGTATTTGAGCATCTTCCATCTTGAGCGTTAACAAACGTGAAGCTTTTACAGGACCTCACAATGTCGCTGGCCCATCCCTCATTTTGAGGTTCATACTCTGCTCAGTGCTTCTGGAGGGGAATGAGGTTGCTGGGAAAAGCTGTGCAAGCAGTTAACGTGAGGAATTTCAGCCTTGATACCTCTGTTCTGAGCACTCCTTCACCTAAAACAGACCATTCACCTCCTCTCAGCTGCCTATGCAGCCAACTTTTTGTCCTCGTCCTTAAAAAAAACCTGCCAAAACATTAAACTGTACAACAAATCACTACACTTGTCCACAGGGAACAGTAAATGCCGCTTAACTCATACCTTACTCCTTCAACAACCCTATTGCTAGAAATAATGATGTGAATACCTCCATATCAGCGTTTTCTATCATGATTAAGGCTATGCCAGTCACCATAAAGGTCACCATATGATAGACTACAGACCACAAGCCCCCACAAGCCAGTGTGACTAACACATTAAATAATGGATTGCAGCTTGGTCAAGTGACTAGTGTAGTGTGAGAAATGAAATCAATACTCACCCTGGTGAGAAATGATAGAAATGAGCATTCACCGTCAGCCACGTTCAGATGGCTGCGAGTCTGGAATGCCATATTTTCATGTTTATAACCTAGATGTTGCCTTAGAAATTGCCCTGAAACTCAGTAGTAGTGGCAGCACTGAGCACTTGTTCCTTCAAGTCTTTCTTCAACTTTATCAATGTCCTTGATTTTTGAAGCAGCACTCTTTTCCCTAGAGATCTTGACCCATCCTGCCCCCAGCCATGAGGGACCTGCTCTGCCAGGCACCGATTCCAACAGAAATAACTGTACTAGGGAAGATTCAGCTTGTTCTGCCTGTAAAGAAAATACCCCCAACAAAACTGTTGTAGCTGTTTCAAGGGGATTGCATTTCTGTCCCTCACGAGAGAAATATTCCAGGTATAGCGAGATGCGTTTTAATGACTCGCACATCACGTGGGACAAAAGCCTTTATTCCCCCCAACCTTTTTCCCTTCTCAATCTTCCCTGTTTTTAACACGTTCATTACAATTATAAGTATTATTTTTATTATGATGGATAGTATTATTAGTATATTTCATTTTCTTTCACTTATTAACCTGTTCTTATCTCAACTCACAAGTTTTACCTTTTTTCCGATTCTCCTCCCCATCCCGAAGGCAGGACCATGATACCACGTTACATTTTGTTGAATTGGAATTAAACAGAGATGTTTCTAGAGGGAAGGTTCATATCTCAATATCTTCTCTATTTGGTGTTGAAAGAAATTCAATTTTCTTCTTCTACATTTTATTTTTGTTTCAAAGGTGCATCAGTTGAGCAAACAAATAGGGTTTCAGAATGATCTTATTATCTGTTTACAACCGGCTGGTCTTGAGTTCAGAATCATCACTGTCTAAAAAAGCATTGAAGCTGTAGTCATTGAGTATTGGAATGTGTTTTATGTGCAGCCTTCTGGTCTTGAAAGCAAAAAGAAGTGCTTCAGCTCTTTTAGCATGTCTGCTTCTTGAATATCTATTTTCCAGGTCAGTCTTAAAAGCAGCCTGTTCCTTACAAGAGCAGCTCCAATATTGAAGTTGTTAAGCCCAGGCACCCGCTTAAAACTTGGCTCTGTCTGAAAAATAATTAATAATAAGAAATAAAATTGTATTTGTGTAACCTTTCTGTAGAAGAAGCTGCTAATTGGTGCAGATGTCAGTGCAAAGAAGCACTCGGAAGAAGCATTGATTACAAATCCCGCTGGGATACGGCTCGCTAAAGGTCAATCACTCCTTCTATTAATTGCTTTAAAAATAAGGTTTGGAGAAAGCTGCATATGAAATAATTGTGGGATTTTGGCAATCCCTGTTGTAAACTATGGCAGTGTTTCCATTGGTTTCAGGAGGAGAAAGCTGTGCCACGGCTTGGACGGGCCCTTTTATTCCGCCTGGGTTTGTTTGTAACAAAATTGGCTGGGGAAGAGGTGAGCGTGGCAAAGAAATGCCAAAACCACAGGTCTTGTTACTGACTGCTGTACTGAAAACACATTAATTTCAAACACCTCAAAAAGCGCAGGAGAGAAAATTAAGTCTGGGTATGTTTCATTTCTCCAGGCAATTTTTCTTCCTGGGTTACACGAATCTATTCTTTTCGGTTGTTTAATAAAAAAAGTCACAGAGTGTAATTGTTAAAATGAGCGGTGGGAAATGCAGGAGCCTGACAAGAAATTACATGTCTTATTTATCTCCACTGGAGTTACTCCTCCAGGAGCTGGGTGCTGGTGGAATGCATTGCACTGGAGCGTGTGTGCCTCTGATGCTGGGCAGAGGTACTTCCCCCAGCTCTGCAGCAGTTTCCTCCCCACCGTAAGTCCCAAAGGTAAATGCAAACCCAGGTCTGAATTAACCTATGAATCTTGCCAGAGATGGATGCCCCTCTGCGCCCTTGCTGTTAATGCTGAGGCAGAAATGAAGCAGGTCAGGCAGAACTGGAGCTCTGTGGGTGGCCTCCTGACTGTAGGAAAAATTAAATCAAAGCTCAAGGAATAGTTATCCCTGGGGAAGAGGGTTGGTGCTTACAAGTTTTCTCTGCAGATGCCTGAGAAACTGCCCCAGCACGATGCACAGCGCACAGCCCCAGCACAACGGGCTTCGGCTGAAATCGAGATGGAAACAGATAAGACAAGAAGAAATAATGTTTTGAGTACATTTGTTTCATGGAAGTTGCAATATAAAATCAGATCCTGTTTAACCAGATTGGAATTCTTCTGTGCAATGATTTAACAGCATGCTGATGTGCTGATAGCATTTGCTGTCAGCTTAGCTAAATGCTGGTACACGGTGCTCCAGTCCTACAGAAATTCACTCCTTTTCACAGATAGCTATCCAAGGGCATCAAGGCTCTCCTGAGATGGATGGCTTCTTCTTTTGAAGACCCTAGCTACTATTTTGATCAGCACAGTGTAAAAAACCTGAAGGGAATTTAAATTAGATTTGAATTATTTCTCCGTTTTGCTGTCATTATGTATATTGGGAGGAAGGGGAATGAGCAAATAATGAACAATATTGCAATTACACCTTCAGAGGGTTTGGCTTATGTAGGGCAACTGGGCCAACAGATGGTGAAAGCAATTTGACTTACAAAAGTATGAAATAACTGATCTGGACAAAAGGATTAAAGTGGGGTGTGGGTATAAATTGAACATGGATCATGAAAGGTATATTGGACTATTATGGGAAATCACTGAAGCCTGAGCACAGATGCTGCGAAAGAGCAAATCAAACTGCGCTGGCACAGCAATAGAAACAAAGACAAAAGGTGAGAGCGTTATTGTTTTAGTCCTTTGTCAGTGGTGCAGGCTTTGATCTGCTGGAAGGAGAGAGCTGCCTTGGGGGAGAGGTGCTGAAGGATGTGGTGGGGAGCAGAAAGTTCACAGGGGTTGGGCCAATTTGCACGGCAAACTACAGGGCAATGTGCTGATTTTAGAGAAACACCTTTAAGGAAGGGCTCCACCAGGGCATTGCATTTCTTAAACTAGCACTGAACGAGACAGAACATCTTGTTAGTGTTGGCAAAAGGGCCTGGATGAGGCAAAAAGGCCAGGCTGCCTCTTCCAAAGCGTAATGCAAGCACAAAATAAGTAAAATGAGGACACGTGTTTGAGAGTACTTAATGGGAAGCACCAAGTTTTTAGTTGATAATAGCCACTTAATCAAACAGCCTTATGTAAAGTCCTTCTAATCCTAGCTCATCAGCAGAAGCTATGCATCACTGGGGTATTCCCAGGACAGAAGTACAGTTCTGCTGACAAAGAAGACTGGAAGATAGCAGGAAATTCAGGCAGTGCCTCTGTCCGTGCTGCTCCCTCTCTGAGGGAATGTGTGCACCAGACAGGGGTGAGTTGGTTGGGATCCCCAAGGAAACGCTGTCCCGGCTGGTTCCCGAGGTGGGCTGGGCACGGCACCCACCAAAGGGACTGCACGAATCTGGGAGGCACATCCTGCATCCCTGCTCTGCCCGGCGTTCTGTGCAGCAGGACAGCCCAGCCTGGATGTGCCTCTGGGATGTCCACATCAACCCAGCTTACACATCTCTATTAAAAAAAGATGTTAACCTGCCCCAGGTGGGTGTTGTGAGGAAGCTGGCTGGGATGGCAATATAATCTCTCCCTGTTTTTAGGAAGGAATGCCTCGAGGTGTCCCCTTACCTGTGCATGGGACTGCAGAACTGACAGCAGAACACAGGCTCTGGGCATCTTTTGCTGTGATCCAGGGGGAGAGTTTGGGGGCCTACCGCTGGGCAGGCCCATACAGAAGGATCCCTGAAGGATTCCCCAGAAGGGAAAGGGAAAGTCTGTGGGATATTGACTGCTAAAGTAGCTCACTGCTACTCTGTGTATGTTCAACAAATGATAAATTGAATATGCTGCATCAGAAAGCCATGACCAACCCATCTGTCCAAACCCACAAACACTCTTGTGCTCGCTGTAAAGCTCTTCTAACACAAATGTGGTGCCATGGAGCCCCACTGATCTGAACTTTCATGGCATTGCCTTCCTACCTGGGGAGGATAACAGCATATGGCTGCCCTGGACCAGCAGGACATCCTAGTTTTCCTTATTTCCTAGCTGGCTAAATTGCTTTTGGCTGGACATGTGGTGGGTGGAGGATCGCTTCAGTTCATTTCCCACCCATAACCAAGCGAATCAACTCATTTTCTCTTAGAGCTCCCATTAGCAGAACTGATGGAGAGGCGTGAGGAAGTTCTTGTTTGCTTTTTCATCCACTCAGTCACACAGTCCAAAACCAAATTAAACCTTCACCCTAGAAATGTGTCCTATTGTGAGAGGCACTTAATTCCTGCAAGGCCCTTGGAGTGCTGAGGAGTCAGAACAGCACAGCCTGAAGGGCTGAAGCACGGTAAAACCCTGACTTTGGGATTTAATGGCAGAAATAGAAAATAAGAGTGTTGGAGAAAATCAGTTTAGAGGAAGTAAAAATGGATATTTCAAAAAAATAGTTTTCCTCAGCTTTGGATTATTTACCATTATAAACTTTTCTCTCTGTTAAAAAATCACTTCTAGGTCAATTTTGCAGTAAAAATTCCTGTCACAGCATGAAGAGACCGTTTTTTTCAGCTTGAAAACATCCCCCTGCAACTGGCGTGCCTGCACTGAAGTATGTTGTTTTAAAAATGTGAACATGAAAGTTAGGACATAAAAACTGCTGCACTCACTTTTTCCAGTCGGTATTGTTAGCCTAAGTCAGCTCACGTGCGTTGTCTCACTCCATTTGAATTGCTTTTTTTTTGGGAAACTTTCTTGCTGAAAATAAGTCAGCTGGATCCTTCTCTGGAGCCCCTAAATCCCGAGGTTCCGATTTTGTTTTGTCTTAACCTTTATTCCCTCCTTTTGGAAATTTTGGGGCTGGTAGACTGGAGAAATTTTCTAACTTGTTTGACCATTTCTTGCTCCTTCTCCTCTCCCCCTGTCTCCACAGATGATCTCCACTCCCCCAAATCCCAGAACCTGCCCCATCTGGAAAGAATGCATCAACCTGGAACACAGGCCAGCAATATATAAGCCAGGAGTAGGAGCAAAGTTGTAGTAATTAAGGCGGAGTCCTGAAGGCATAGGTTAGTGTTAGTTAGCTTTGAAAGAAATTGCAGGAGTGTGCTCAGACCTTATTAGTAGATATTCCCTGGGTAGAGAATATGTAAGATACCTGAAGAGTTAAGCTGAAAAATGAAAGCTTCAGCAAGGACTACTGAGGTCTTAGGAAGGACAAAGAAGGATTTAATTTAGATTTACTCTAGTGGGAATTCTCTGTTGGGAGAGATTCTACCTGCTCTCTTTGCTCTCAGGGCAGCATTCAGCAGCATGCCAGCTCCCCATCCCTGTCTGTAGGTGGTACATATAGATCGTGACAAGTACAAGCCAGGCAATGATGTGCAGGACAGAAATTCCACTGTTGTCACTGCAGTGAGGCTGAGGTGCCCACACCAACAGAGAAAACCTGCTGCATGGGTGCCAGAGCAGGTACTGGAAGGACTTTGAATGGCTTACATCAGACATCTGAAATGTAGCAGCAGGGAAAGGCTTGGTGGCTCAATGTCCAGCAGACCAGAACTTGTAGCAGAGAAAAAATACCGACAGTTGTTACATTGGACATGCAGGATCTTCTGGCTCTCACTTCATTTCTGTCCCTTCATCCTGAATTTGGAAGACGAAATAGGATGTAGCCCAGCAACTGTGGGCAGTTCTTGATCCAGTGTCTTCCTCCCCCTAGGGAGGAGGGCCCAGTGGCAGCAAAACCACCGTGGAAATGCTGCAGAGCAAACAGCCAGTCCCTCCCCAGCCCCGGGGAAGGACTCCGGTGTCCTGAACTGGCCTTGCTGCCTGGGCACAGCTTAAGCCTCTCAGCATGCACAGTGTGGATGCTTCTTTCGCTCTGCTTTTGTGCTGGGATTGGCAGTGTCCTTGTCCCCAGTGTAAGTGCCACTCTGTGACAGCAATGCCATGTGTCCCAGCCCTGGGGGAGAGGCTGGGCACGTGCTGGGCGCTGTTGGGGGCAAGCAACAACGAGTGTTCATCCCCAAAACGTGGAGGCGGGGGGAGCAGAGGAGAAGATGTGACCTCAGCAGATGCTCAAGAAGGAGAGGGGGAGGATGTGCACTGCAAGGAACCAAAGTTAGCACAAAAGAGAAAGTGTTAGCCTCGTCACGGTAACAAATGCATTCAAATCTGGAGTGGGGGCTGACAGCAGCTCTGCTCTGCTCTCCCAAACGCCTCAGCACGCTGCCCTTGAGCTCTTCCCTTCAATTCACTGCACCTCAGCGCTGCCTCCTGTGCAACCTCACAGACCTTTCCTCCTCCCCGAGCCTCTGAGCGTGCATCCCCACCTATTCTGGCCCTCATTAGAACAAGCAGCATTCCTGAAGCGTTCTGCATCTTTGCAGCATTTCACAAACACCAGCATACATCACCCCTCCAGGCCAGTCAGTGCTCTTCGAGAGAAATTTGTATTCTGCAATTTTAGTGGGAAATGTTGAAATAAAATTGTGTCGGCTCAGTGCTTTTGCTGGCAGAAATCCAAATCAAGTGTGGAAAATCCAAACTGGGTGTAATGAGAGGGGAAGGTTTTGTGCCCATACTGTTGGTGCAAGAATTCTGGTTAATTGTTAAGAGTTGCTCATGCAATGTTTCTTTTTATCCATTGACGATGTCTTGCAAAGTGTGACTGTTTAAAAAACATAATGAAAAACCGCACAACTTTTTGCCTGTATTCAGTATCAATAAAATAGTCTACACAATCTTACATGACCACACTCCCTGATGTCAACCCAGATGAAGCACCTGTCTTCCAGAAGAAACAAAATGTTGTCAAATCTGTCACCTTTAGCAAACAGAGCAGCCTTTTTTTTTTTCCTGCTGTCTCATCTCTGAAGCACCTCTCGCCTGAATGACTCCAGTTTTGATGATTAACCAGCCCATTTTCAAACACCTAGAAAATGCCTTTCCCAAACAGGGAAGGATCTGGATATTAACTCCAGCAGGGTTGTGCTCAAATACAGACCCATTACTGCTGTTTGTTAATCATCTGGGGAGACAATGTCTGCAAACAACTGCACAGGGACTCTCTTCGGGGTTTAGAGATGTGTTTGTAGCTTCTTCTGTACCTTCAGTGAAAGGCAAAATCAGTGTTCATTGATACATGAAGTCTTCAGGCTTCATTTTGGAGTTTTCTGCTGCAGCATAACAAGATGTACCGAGAGCACTGTTGTGTGCTCTGCTGTACCTCCTCAAACTCCTCTTCTCTGGCAGATCAGATGGATGGGGGGCTGCAGCCATTTGCATTTTTAAATAAAGTCAAACACTGCAAACCGGAGCTTGGCTTTCTACAGCAGTGTGCTGAGCAGTTGGATTTGGTTGTATTTTGAGAGGCTTGAACTCTGCTCCAGTCTATTGCTGTCTCTTTTCTCAGCACACTCCCTAGTGCTGTAATAAATATTAAAACCACGGTTGTGCCTTTTCTTCAGCTGAAACTTGGATTTAGCTGACATCTGGCAGAATTTGACCCGAGGGTTTGACAGAATCATAGAATGGTTGTTGGAAGGGACTCCAAAAACCATCTGGTTGTAACACCCACGCCATGGACAGGGACACCTTCCACTAGACCAGGTTGCTCAGAGCCCCATCAAGCCTGGAGAGAGTTTGGGGTCAGGTTAGGGGCAGGTGTGTAGATATGAGGATATGCAGACAGAATGATCTCAGGAACCTTCAGAAGCTCCGCAAGAAGCAAACAGAAAATAAAATAAATAAATAGAAGCCAGCAAACAAGTGCTAAATTCAGAGAAATCAGAATAAACATGTCCACAGGGGTCAACACAGGGAAAACCTACATAACTGGAGGGATGTTCCTGCCCTTCTCCTTTCACCCCTTATTGTGTTGCAGCCACAAGAAGAAATGATCCTCCCCCTTCCCCAGGCTGAATTCATTCTCCCACCATGTCAGCAGCTGGCACCTCCTCGGCACTCACAGAGACATTTTGGGCACTGCCAAGACTATTTGCATTGCCAGAGGAAGGGTTATTATCCACTGAATCAATGAAACCTGTGTCAAACTCAACTGTCCTTCTAATATTCTGAGCACTTTACCTCTGCATGTGTCTGAGGAAATGGGAACTATTTAGTGGCAATGTAGCACAATCTCCACACCATTGCTGCAGGTTTTGTGTGTTCTAGGTTGGAGTCACCCGAATGGGAACCTGAAAGAGATGCAATAGATGTTTGAACTTGTTGATGCATGAATTTTGAGCTGGTGAAGTAGAGAAAAACACCCTCCCTGTCTGGAAATGTAGGGACAGTCACGACGGTTAGAAATTCTATAGTGGCGTCACTGGGGCTCGAGTTATAAAACAACTCCAGTGTTAGACGTGTGTGGAAATTTTTCAGGTGACCTCAGTGAAGTTTGCATAAGTTCCCTTTCCAGCAATGCTTTATCCAAACACATCCTCACACATGCTACACAAATCCTGGCAGGCAGCCTCCTGAGAGGAGAGGGCTGAACACATGGCAGGCACCATGTGTGTGGAGTATACTTTGCCCCAAGCTGCTTGAAATCCCAAAGATTTCCAGAGAATTGCAAATGTTGCACTGTAGGTTGGCCATTTCCACCCTACACAGTAATCCGAGTTCTCCCTCCAACTTCTGCCAGTATTTTTAAACAGGGCTAGAGCAGCCTCTATCTATAAATACTCTGCTTCTACACCAATATTTGAGATTCCAGCTGATCAAATTCTGCCTGTTAGGCCATTGTTTTGTTTATTATGTGTTAATGCTTTTCAGTACCCGTTTCATTTCTTTCCCCTCTTGTCATTGCTAGGTGGCTCTTGCTAGGACACATTCAGACCATGGAGATTTACAGAAGAAACCTGTGCTTTTCCCAAACCAAGAGTCCTGTAGCTCACAGTCTGCAGCGTTTCCAGGATGTGAAATAACACAGTCAGCAGGACAACATGTCAGTCACTAGCACAGGCCAAAAATAGCACGTGTAAGGCCAAATCCAAAGGGCTGAAATGGTGCTCTTAGAGCAGATGTTTGAAAGCTTGTGCACAAGCTCCAGGCTTGTTAGCCAGCCTGGACCAACTGCACAAGGCCCTTGGGAAGGATTAAAACTCTTGGCTAGTACACACACTGCTCTGTTGGAGGCACTGGAGATACGTTTTACTTTAAAATAAAAGTGGTAACCTGGGCTGAAATCTTGCTCAGAGGTCTCCTGAGCCAGAGATCCTGGCACCATTCCTGATTTGGGCCAAGTGCTCATTGAGGGCAACAGGAGTTTGATCTCAGAAAGGGCTAAACGGGGGCATTTGTGGCTCAAGAGAATCTTGTCTTAAGGAGGACGGGGTAGAAACAACTGCTTGAGAAATGGAGAAATTCAGTAAGTAAGTAAGAATAATAGATGGGAGGTTTTACAAGTGTCAAAGACAATATATTGAAAAAACATCTGAAGAAAGAAAACCTCAAGGTTCCTGGTTGAGATAACCCCAGTGACACCACTCAGCACACAGCAATGCCAGCCTCACTTTGCATCTACTCCAACATCTGTGGCAGTGCCGGATCCTGACACATTCTCTGCAGTGAACAGGCAATATTGATGACTTTGTCTTTTTCCCCACTCCATCTACTCGGTATCCTAAAAACATTCCCTGATGAACAGCCCATCCACCTTTACTGCTTCTGCCGTAGCTTTACGTCTCTACATTCCCTGGCTACAGCACTGCGTCTTTGGCTCGTTACCGTGGCAAGAAGGTGCCCTTCCGTGTCATTCCCAGTGAGAAACCGCAGGCCCTAATACTCCACAGAACAATTTTATAGCCTAACGTGTGAAAACATGAGCTCATCGGGAAGGAGAAAGCCAGCATTCACCCTGAGCTGCGGACGATTTCCTCGGTCATGAAACCTTTGGCCAAGCAGCACCACCTTTTTTTTTCCTTTTTTCATCATCACAAGAAAAAATACCATTGAAGCTTTTCCCAAGTGCCAGATTCTACAAGTAACAGGCTGGGAGTTATTAGGAGTCTCATTAGTCTCCATGCCCTCCTTCCCACACCTATGAAGACCAGCACATTATAAAAAGGGTTAGTTGGACTCAACAGTGAATGAACAATTCAGCTGGGTAAAGAACAGAGAAGAAATAGATTGGGGTATTATGGTGGAGGAAAGCAAAATAAATTTATTTCCCCCAGCCTTAGCTGAATTTAGAGGAGTGCTTAGATTGGGTACCCGCTCGGGGAAACCCCACAGTGTTGTTTGCTTTTGGTCCCATGAAGAACAAGGATTTTTTTTTCTGATTAAAACCAACCTCTGTAGTATTGCAAATTCCACCCAAACTTACAGAACTGTTTTTTGTTCTATCTGGCATAACTATGTGAGAGCTCTACCAAGGGTAGATCAGAGAAGGCAGGGTATTGTGGAGCTATTTTCTTGCAGAATAAGGCAGGAACTGAGAAGTGATCACTGTTGTGTCTGAAAAGATCAGGTTAAGTGCTGGAACAGAAATCCACCGAGGAATTAATTTGTAGACTTTGCAGAGAGTAAGGAAATTAAATCTAGCTAAATGAGTTACTCATATTTTTTCCCTTAACAGTAGTAAGCATTAAATCTTGAATCGTGAATGCAGCGAGGCACTGACACACCACCAGCGTGTTAACTGGCTCATTCATGCTGCAGCAAGGCTGTGGGTAACAAGGAGCTTTCATTAACAGCTGATCTAAAAAGGAAGCAGTTTTAGTCAGCATTTACCTTTTCCAGGCACTCCTGGGAGCATAGCTTGTTTGAGCTGGGAGGGATGTCCTGGGATACTTGGTGGTACAGGCAGGCCAGGAGGTCTGTCCCCTGATGGTGCGGATTCTAGGGATGCTGTCCATGGATTTTACTCCTCCCAATACATTGGCTCTGGGCTCCTGTAATCACCTGAGCTACCTACATTATTCTGATTGGTTTGGCACCTGGAAAAAATTGCTTTCAGGAATGAGGAACCAGCAGTACAGTGTGGTGCAGCTGGTGTCATTCTAGGAGTGAGAAAGAAGGCTGGCAGAAAACAAAATTTTGACCTATATAGAGCGATCCATCTGTCCAGGGAAATATTTCTGTACTTCCTAGGGTCAGTTTCTTCCCCTGCTTTATCTGTTGGTGTTCTTTCAGAAATTTTCAGTGGTTTTACCAAAAGGATGGTTTTTTCCCCTGCTAGAACCCTTTTCCCCAAGATTATTGCCCAAAACATGGTGCTAGGGAAGGCTTAGCCATCCAAACTTGCCATTCTCATGTGGTTTTCAGCAGCCTCCTGGGAACTCCCTTAAGGCTGTCCTGCTCAGTCATTGGATTGCCTTCCTGGCTGGTTTTTTTCCCTCTTTTCTTTTCCTTCCAGCTGCTTGCAATTCACATGAACTATTGCATTAATAAACAGACCTTTCCCTTCACCAGTCAAACATATGGGATACGAAGCAATAAGTGACAAAGCAGCCCCACATCTTTCATACCGTCATTGGCCTTCATGTCTTGCAGGAGAGGGATTTCATCCAGCTGGTTTCATCATGGTTGAGTGATCTTTAGTATTAAATGCAGGGCAAAAGCTAAAGATCATGGCACCGGAGTCCTTTGTACGTAACGTTACAAATGACTCGCCTGCAAATGGAACGAGATGTCAGAAGATGATATCAAATAAATGAAGATATCACCACAACTACTCATGTGGAGCATAATGTCCCAGACCTTCTCTCTATTATTTCAAAAGCACTCACATTTCAAAAGAGTGGGGATTTCTTTTCTCTTCCTCGTAGGGGAAACTGACGCTGTAGAATTGAAAACACGATTGTGGTGCATGCTGTGTGAGAAGCAGTCACTTGCTGCCTTGGAAACCTTGAAAAGGCCGTGTCTCTGATTCCAGTTTCTCTTTCTCTCACCCTCTAATTATGTAAGCCCCACTCATTTAGGTTTGGACTCAGCCTGCTTTTCTTCCCGGTATCCATTACACCATTAGGCTCTTGCAGTGACAGAGTGACCTGGTGGGAGGGTAGAAATACCTCGTGGGTTAATGGAGGAAGCAGGATGTTTTCCCCGGATGAGTGTTGCTGTAAGCGGGATACAATGGAAGACATTCTCCCTGTCAATGGCAGTGCCTGTGCTACAGCAACAACCACCCCTCCCCTTCCAACATCACGGGGGCTGAACTGGTAATTTGGATGTAATTGGGCACCTCTGATTCCGTTTAATGGGGCTCCTGATAAATGGCTCTCCTGCCTAATTGGTACAGTTACCATAGGAGGGACAGGCCCGAAGTGTGAAGCAATGCAGGCCCCTAACTCCCACTGAAATCAATTACACTGAAATCAATGAGAGTTAAACAGCTGAACAGCTTTTAAAATCTGGCCCTCAGTGCCCCCCAGGGCTATAATTTATCAAAACACCAAATAAATGGCATGCCTGGTTGATTTCGATGGGTGTGATTGGTTTATAGGAGTTATTACTGGAAAGCCCCCAGCTTTTAATACATGTCCCCTGTTATTTTTCCAGAGTTTGAGTCTGTTGATTCACAAGTGCAAATGTACTTGAGTTTGACTCTGTTCCAGGAAGGCTATCAGGTGGAGCCCAGCATGTCTTTTGATTTTGGCCACGATGAGGAAGGAGATAGAGCATTAGACAGGCCTCTGCTCTCATCCCATGCAGCCATTCGTGCAAGTTCTTATCAGGGCAATTGATTTGAGGAAAAAAACTCTGCAGTCTTTGCCCATCAAAACTCTCCTGAACATCACTGGGCATAAAACCATCAGTGACCTTGAGGATGGAGCCTTTTCTGCACATTGCAGTGCTGTGAAACGCTCTGCACACAAAACCAGGAGACTGCCATGAGTGCTTCACTCTTTGAAAGATAATTCAATCAGGGTGTTCTGGTGCTTGCTGGCATGGCCTTATTGCTCTGTTATGGCTTCTAAGCAGGGTACCTTATCTCTTTGTAACTGTTATGAAGTGCTTCTCTGTTGTGCATGTTGCTGTATTTCTCAGAAATACCAGATACTGAACTATATCTCAGTCCCTACATCCCTGAGAAATGGAGAATTGCACCAGGACTGCTACTGAAAGGGCACTTTCTTCTGCAGGTGTCAGTATTTAGGGGTATTCTGCAGTGAGTGGGATGTTAATTAATATCTGATTTATGTCCCAACATTGTAACACACGACTGTTGTGTTTGATAGGTTGATCATGGGACATTTCAGTCAATTTTCTGTCTACCTTCTGTATGTCCTATGCGTGTTGATCCTTTGGCTTCAGGGTCTTCTCAGAGGTGTGAGTTGAGAAGAAATTAGAAGTTCTCTTTCCTGATGTGTGGGTTGGGGTGCAACATGCTGGGTGGCCTTGGAGGGTGACTGTCCAAACTCACCTTTTGGAATCCCAGAACCTCTGGGATGACAGAAATTACATTTATAGACTCCGATGGAAGAACTGAGCTTCCTCACTTACAAGGGTGCTTTCATGGTGCCTCGTAACCTGTCAAACCAGATGTCAAGTGTCAAGTCTTTCAGAGTGTGACAAATAATTTCCATTCTGAGATGGCTTTATGTTGCTGATTAGACTGTTGATGGGCCATCAAAGACTTCAGATTCTGGCATCTATTCTCGATGACAATATGTAAACTCTTCAGTGATCTACATATTGGCTCAGGGACTGACTTTGTTCTTTCCTGCTCAGAATAGCAGTATTTCCTCACCCCTCCAGAGAATGATATGTTTCGCACATTTTTTTTTTTTTTTTGGTGGTGCAGCTTGGTCAAAAGGCTTGAAGGTGTGAAAGAAAAGTAGCAACAAAAAGTTGCATCACTCATTCCCAACATAACTCGTGTTGGCAGCGTTTGTATTGTCCTGGTTAAAGATGCCAGCGCGCGCTCGAGTTTGTCACACGGTGTGGCACGATCTGCTCACAGCTGTCCTGCCAGGGGAAAGCCAGGCTTTTATCCTCTCATGATACCCCAAATTGTTTTAACTTGTACCAGCCAGGTGGTTTGCTCCAGTGCCTTGCTAGAGCAAGGCACTAAGGAGACAGTGTGGTTAGTACTGATGCCCAGCTGCAATAAATGAGTCTTACATTCCCCAAAATGTTTGTTAAATGGACGGCAGAGAAAGGTGCAAGTAGTCTCCAGCTGTATTGCTTGAAAAATCAGAATGCTTCATTCCATGTGAGGAGAGAAAAGGGTCCTTTGACAAGAGAGAGACTCCAGCCTCTTTGGAAATCACACTTTGAGTTCCTGCTGAAATGCTCTATGCAACTGGTACTCAGCTGCTGCCAGGAGCTGAGATCACAGTTCACCTGGCTTTATTTTCTCAGAGGTGCCTGGAAGTGGCACATTTCAAACAATAGCAGTGTATGTTTGGGCTCACATGCTTTCTCTTTCTTTCCTTCTCCACCCTACATTTCTTTATGCTTCCTAGAGACACCAGGCATGATCTTCCATATAATTTGATCTGCTATTCCACACACTAATCTAGGTCACACTCTTCCA
The DNA here is from genome assembly GCA_013398855.1 of Mohoua ochrocephala. Lineage (NCBI taxonomy): Eukaryota > Metazoa > Chordata > Aves > Passeriformes > Acanthizidae > Mohoua > Mohoua ochrocephala. The sequence continues at coordinate 434,445 of VZTA01014284.1, read as the reverse complement.
GTGCCAGCAACTGAGAGGTATCCATCAGTATCTTTCCTATTGATGATATTACACCTCCATGAAGTTCCTTCAGATCCTCCCACCCTTATACTCATAACAGACCCCATATGTGGTACCTTCTCTCGTCTCTTTTTCTTTGCTCCTAAGCCGATGCATTTCTGACACTGGGAAATGGCTTGGTGAATTTCTGTATTTCCTAGAATGACCTTGCTGGCATTTCGACCACGGTATGTGAAAGACCTGAAATGCTTGCAACCTTGTGAAAATGAAGTTAATAAATATGTAAATCAATCTATGTCTATTTATAGCCTGGCAGAACGCAAAACACCCAGATTCCAGCCAAAAACTCTGTGCTATCTACGATTCCAAGTGGCTTAACACTTCAGAATTTCAAACACCAGGAGATAAACACATACAAGAAGGACCTTTTTTGTTTTGTTTTTATAAAAACCAACTAAATTACCCTTTATTTCCTTTCTTCAATTTTTTTACTTACATGTTTGAAGGAATTAAGCAATGCACTATTAATTACACAGAGGTCACTCTGTATAAGAAGATGTATCTCCATTCCTCTCTGTGGCAGTTCACAGAAGCTCCACTCAGGTGGGAGTGGAGCACACATTAAAGGTGCTGTCATAAGGGCCACTATGTATACATGAATTTATTTAATTCTTTATTATAAAGTATGCCTGGATCAAAGGATTACACCAAGGAGTGAAATCGAATCAGCTTAAAAAAGGGAAAAATAAGAAGTCTCAAAATGAATGCAACACAGCCCCTTCAAATCCTGTTTATTTACTTTTCATTTGTGGGTGGTATTTCCTTCATTCCCCATCAATCATGCCAGCTATTGATATTTTTTCTGTCAGACACTAACAGTATCAGACTGACTGACATTATCTGTCTATTGACTGCCTCAGTTTTCAACCTTGTTGGATTTGCAGCCCCCCTGAGCATTTTCCAGCTGAGGAATTTAAGCCAACTGACATGGATCATTAGCTTGAGTTACTCTTCATGGACCTGTCAGAAGTAAGCTAGAAACCTCAGAAGCCTTAGGTAGATAACACTGATTGTATAGGATAGATATTTACATAACACCATTGATGTCTCAGGTATAATCAGTCTCCAGCTGGATGAAATAATCGATAAGAAACCTGGCAGAAAATTCAGAAAGAGATTATTCTGGGCATTAGGAAGCCAGACCCATAGGTGGATCCATTTTCTGTCTCTCTGGCCTGAGACAGAGTTTCCGAGGGGGCATTCACCCTCTCAGGAGGACAGTTGTGATCCAAGCATCATTTACACCCTGGGTGGGTGGATAAGGATTTAGGACAGCCCCTACAACCTCTTGCAGGAATGGGAGATGACAGGGGAGACTCGAGCTCAGGTGGATCCACTCTCTATATCGAGTACTTACCTCTTGGGCTTTATTACACTTTGTTTAGCACCTGAAATCATGTTGGAGACGTATTCTCCTGGGTCCCTCACTGGAAACTAATTACACTCCCATAAGCATGCTAATTTAGTGAGTTCTTCCAGCCACTCCAGGCAGGCACCACCCGATGTGCAAGTTATGACTTGCATAACGCTGGGAGACTTAATTTTCAGAGGTACCTTTGCACCGTGGAAAGCAGCGGGACACCTCATATTGCTCATTTTTGTCTTCACATCGTTGCTCAAATAAATACAAGAAAACTATGTGGTCGTGTGTGGAGACTCAGCATTTCTTACATTGTTCAAATGTCAGCCAGATTTGCTACCTCCGCTAGACTGAAGAGCTTTTTCCCAGTCAAAACCTACAAGCTGAAACTTCGAGGGAGATCACATATCCAACAATTTGATACAGGTTCTTCGCAGTCAAGAAGTTCAAGGGCACACGGATATATGAAGTTGTGTTGATTTAATTGGTAGTTTAACCTAGTTTTATCAAACTAATGATGGTTTTTGTGAAAGCTTACTTTTCCTCTATTTCAAGATTAAATCGTGAAGTAGCTGATTTAGGCTGGAATATGATAAAACAATTTCTAAGCAGAAAAACTGTCTTGAAATGGTAGGAAAGAGCCCTGCAGCTCGTATGTGTCTTGGTTACAGTATAGTAATTTGTGTGTAGACTAATCCTGGGAAGTTTAAGAGCCATTCCTTTGTGGATACCATGCCCCAGTGATGAAAGAGGAAAGTTGCTGTCCGCTCGTGTTCCGAATGTTCTTATGAGGTGTTAATGAAGCATTTCATCCTTTAATGGGACCACTGGGATTGCAGTTGTCTATATTTTATTTTAAGTGTTGTTCATTTTCCAGCGATCAATACCTAGTTCCTAGAAAAGATACAAAAAATTCCAGTAATGCAAGGGAGAGAATTACTGTGTACCTTGAGGGCTGATACATAGGTAATGAAATCTCCTCTGCAGTGTGAGCCAATTTTAAATTCTCCACAACATTGAACTTGCTTTTCAAGATGCAGAGCAGAAAGAAAAATCATGTCAGGTAACATAAATATCGAGACAGAAGCGGGGCCCAGGAGCTTATTACATACGTGTTTGGGACTCAGTCAGTCATTTAACAACTCTGCTTCAGCGGTGCTCTGGCAAGTGAGACAAAAACCCAGCGCACAAGGCAATCTGAGAGGCCACTAATATCTCAGAAGGTGATGCCAGGATTTGTTGCCACCTACTCTGCTTGATCTTCTCCAGGAGAGACTTTGTGTTTATAGAAGCAGCAAGCTTTTTTTTTTTTTTTGGCTGTACCAGACAAAAGATTTTTTGGCAAGATCTTCCTTGGGTCAGTTCAATATCCAGTTTCCATTACTTCAGGGCTTGGCATGAACAAAAGCTGCAGAACTTAAATGGTTTACAATCCACTTGTTGCATTTTTAAAAAACACTTATATAGTTTCTGTGCTGTCGTAGTCTGGTTTTAATTGTCTGGATATCTTTCAGTGCAAGAGGCTCACATGGAAAATTTTTACCCAACAGAGACAGCTCTAAGAACAGATCCAGAAAGTGCTATGGGAAAAGCCATGTTTTCCATGTGTCATTGCTGAGTCCTGTCCCCAAACCAGGTTCATCTCTATCATCTGGCTCTGTGAACTTTCCAGTGTCATACAGCAAATGTGCTTTTCCTTTCCTACCTCAAACCATCTGGAAAAGCTGTTCCCAGCTGCTGTATAAAACACAGTAGGACAGGCTGGGAATTTTCAGACAGACTTTTTTCCCTGTGCTACTTTTGGCTGGAGTAGAGTTCATTTTCTTCACAGTAGCCAGTATGGGGCTGGTTTGGATTTGTGCTGCTGATAACTCAGGGATATTTTTTTCTTGCTGAGTGGTGCTTACACACAGCCAAGGCCTTTTCTTCTTCTCACCCCACCAGCGAGCAGGATTGGGGCACAAGGAGCTGGGAGGGGACACAGCCAGGACAGCTGACCCCAACTGACCCAAGGGATATCCCAGACCATAAGGAGTCATGGTCAGTGCATAAAGCTGGAGGAAAAAGAATGAAGGAAGGGACATTCAAAGTGATGGTGTTTGTCTTCTCACTTCATCATTACATGTAATGGAGCCTTGCTGTCCTGGGGATGGCTGAATACCTGCCTGCCCTTGGAAAGCGGGGAATGAATTCCTTGGTTTGCTTTATTTGCACGCACAGCTTCTGATTTACCTATTTACCTGTCTTTATCTCAACCCACAAGTTTTTTCACTTTCACTCTTGATTCTCTCTCCCCTATCCCGCTGTGTGGAAGCAGGAGGCTATGTGGAGCTTAGCTGCCATTTGGGGTTAAACCACAGCATTCCCCATCAAATATTTTCCAATTCAGCAAAAAAGAAGCACCTCAATCTGCTGAAATTCCCATGCAAATCCACGAGCTATCCAAACAAACCTTCCTTACCAGCCGTGTCCAAACCCTGCCTGGTTTCGTGTAGGGCTGGCTCCTAAGAAGGCCTTCTGGCAGCCCTGGTAATGCTTTGCTTGGCAGCAGCTTTATTTGAGAATTGTTTTTATTAAAAATTATGGCACATACCCCAGAATTAGAATTTCAGCCTCTAAATTATGGTGCTGCACTGATGCGATGGCTGCGTTTTTTTCTAACTCCCGTAACAGGATCCTTGTACATGTGGTCAGTAAAATTTTTTGTAAAGATTTCCTCCAACCACTTGAGATTTCAGAACTGGATACGTGATTTTCCTGCACTGGGTTTTTTTTAAAATTTATTTTATATTAATAGTTGCCAGATTATAGTTAACAATATGCTGGATACTGCTCCACATATAGCAAGACAGAAGAGCTTGTAAGGTGTGAAATGAAACTAAATGGGTATGGAAATACAGCAGGGATACGGTCTGCTCCTCTGTGCTGGAATTAGAAATAACGTGGGTATGATAACCTGGAAGGAATCCTGCCCCCCTTATTTCTGGATGACAAATGAAATAATGGTGTTCTCCATAGTATTCTAAAAGACCCAGCTTTGATCCAACCAAACTGAGCTCATAGGGACAACCTGTCATTCAGGAGAGAAGGGTGGGTCTGAGCTGTGATCATGAGGGCACGTGGGTTTTGGTACAGTCCAGGGTAAAAAAGGTGGAAGTAAGAAAATCTAAGACAGGTTTAGTAAGATCCCATCCCGGCCTTCTCCAAAAAAAGGCAGAGTCCCACCACAGCTCAATGCTCTGCATCATTTCCCCCCTTCCTTGCTCCTGAGCAAGGTGAGCTCTGTTCCTGCTTCCCCGCAGGGGGAGACGCAATACAGCATCTCTTTTAGGCCCAGAGATGGTTTCTCATTGTTGTCTGTGAAAATCAGATGATTTGTGCCCCATTGTAATGGAAATAGCAGAGCGCTCACAGTGCTCCAGCAGCCATCCAAGCCCAAGAGGAGAGCTGGCAACTTCCCCCTAACATTTCCAAAACAACTTGCTGTATTTTCACTGCTAAATGATGCTATGGACAGAAGCCCTGAGACCATTCTTCCTGTCAGTTCCAGGGACGAGCAATTAATCACTAGTGATTACAGGTTTTTTCCCAGCCAATAATTGCAAGGCAATTAAGCTTGGGGAAGGGAGAGCAGGGTGGCAGCGTGGATGGCTGTGGAGAAGGGCACTGTGAGCCCCTGGCAGTGTTAAACTGTCCCACATCACCTGTGAATTTCGGTTACCAAAGCACTATATTTTGATGCACAGTAATTATGATTCCACCTCGGTTTTCATCCCTTTCATTTGTCGCTTCCATTGAATTTCAGGCATTATGTGTCACGGTTCAGAAAGACTTGAGAAATCCATTAAAAGCTTCCACAAAGAGAGCAATTTTTCAGACAAATGTACAATGAAGAAACTTGGTCTCCTCTGATGATTAATTCCAGTAACTATTAATCAAGTCAGGTGCCAGGCTTTGCAGTAGAGTAGGAGCATTAAGAGCTGTGATGAGTAAGGTCTTCTAGCCCTGAACCTATGAACTAAATACATCAGCAAACTCCCAGGCAGCAGCTAGCAGAAATACAACATTAGTTTTAGTCACTGTACTGTTAAAACATGTATTTTCGCTGGCAGGCTGCAATTGCCAACCCTTCATAAATCTTTCCACGGAGCCAGTGCCATAAGCACCGCTGGTTTAGCTCTAATCCTTTGCATTGTTATAATCTTTCACCCCTCAGGGGGATTCTGGTGACCCCACACCCAGACTGTGCCTGGCTGATGTCAGTGGGAGTTTTGGACAAAACCACAGGAGAGGCTTAGTCAACCAGATATGTAGCCAAGCTGTGATAACTTCTAGCTGTAGATAGGTACTGGTGGTGAATGTTTAATCCACTGGGCGATACACAGTGCAGAGATCAGGAGTTTATTGCAGTCACTCTCGTGCAGAGCTGGTTCAGTAGCTCAGGCTGTGCTTTGCACTGGAGAGCAGCACTGGTTCTGTGCTTTGTGTGGCATCAGCAGCACGGTGACCCCCCAGTATCCAAACAGAAATCCTCCTCCTTGAGATGTCACTTCTTGTCTCTCTACACCAGACTTAATTTTTGTACTGCAGAAAGGGATGCCCCAGATTTCTGGCTCAGAGTATCCGTTCAGCCAGAGCTCTGTGTACTTATCATAGGAGATGGAGAACGGACTTTTTGACTCTGGCTGGGATGAGGGATCTGCTTGATGAAATGTTTTAAGTACGTGTGCTATAGGGTTTTCTCCCCTTCCCTCTCCTTCCCAGAAAAAGGAGCCACAGGGAATGAGGCATCCTGCCAGCCTCTGCTCCCGAGCCCCCTGCGCTGATTCCACATAAGCCAAATTCCCCTTGAAGTTACACTTGGGTAATTCCATTGAAATGAATAAGATTTTTACAGTGTGATCAAGGAGAAAACTCGTAATACAAGTTTTTTTAAGATACACTTACTTCGTTCTCTTTTTTTGCTGGCAAAAGTTGTATTTAGAATGTTCTCTTTCCTTCTTGCTCTCTTGTGGGTGTACCTCTTGTGAAACTTTCCATTGTTGGAAATGTCTGTAAAGAAAAGACAAAAAGAGATAAGCTGAATTACTTTTTTTTTCCTTTCCTTAAAAATTTCCTCCGCAGAAGAACTTGCGAGAATTGGAGAGAGAACATGAGATTTTAATGCCGCCTTTAGCCATATGTAATTATAAAGTCAAGGTGTGGGTGCCTTTAGGGTATCAGCCTAAAAATGAATGGCATTTCTATCAGAGTAGCAAAAGGAATGTTAACTGTTCCCTAGTGATGGAGACCCAAGACACAGAGAAATTAAACGATGAGCTCCTCATTTCACAGACATGAACACACACAGAGTCACAGAGAGCTCTGGTCACCAAGCCATGGACTGGTACATGGGCCACTGGTAAGTCTCTATTTGTGGTTGGTCAGCTGCTACTGGGAATAAGCCAAAATACCCATTTCCATCCAGAAGACTGTAGGATGCCGTTGTTAATCTTGAGCTAAACTGCTGTATTTGATCCCTAACTGCAAAGAAAGGTTTTGACATCATGTTGATCCAAACCCTCTCACCAGCAGAAGGCACCTTGTGCAGAGACTGTGTCCACATGAGAGCCCAGCAGGTGCTGTGTAGTTCATTGTGACAACAGCAGCAGGACCATCCCTCATCCAAATTCTCACATGGGACCCTGCATGGCTTTGCTGAAGGCTGCAATGCAGCAATCACACTGTTATCAGAGCCCAAGATAACCAGGCATGGTAGAAGGAAGAAGAAAATGATTACCCATGAAACAAACCAGCGAGGACAGGGAAGTAGCACACCCCTGTTGCATTCCCATACTCATCAGATAAAATTAACAGTAAAAAAAGAAGTTCTCAGAGCTTTACAGCTAAGTGCACAGTATTGAAAACGGTTCAGTTAATTTAGAATAAAATTTGTAATTCACCGGCCTGCCAAGTCTTGGAACTATAACCATGCTGCAAAGTCAATCTTTCTTTGCTGTCTGAAGTTTGAGAGCTATAAACCCCAGGTAACCAGCAGCTTTCTTGGTGTTTATTCTTAATTGAAAAAAGGAAGATAGTGCTTTCAGGAAAAGCAAATTCCATCTCCTTCCTTAAAATTTTGTGCCAATGTCTTTCTTTTACTTCTCAATATTAAACTGTCTCTAAAAAGCAAGATTATTAATTTCTAAGGATCTAAGGATATTTTCTCCATAGTCTGACCTGAATTTGGCACTGTATTTAAGAGATCAAGCTCAATACAGGGCAAAACCAGCTCATGTTTCATAAAAGTTTGTCCTTTCTTCCCAGCACAGTAGAGCGTATCTTTTGCAGCTGAACCATGTCAGGCTTTATCCTGAGACTTCTCTCACTAAGAAAGTTTGCCTCTGGCTGTCTTGTTTGCTTTCTTGCTTGACTTGTTTGTTCTTCTGTGAATACAACTCTTCATACTCCTCATCCTTCATCTGTGAAATTGTCTTTAAAAAAACAGCATTTAAGAGGACATTAATATAGTCCAGTCAAGTTCTCCGTGTTAAGAGATGCCTGAGTTCAGCTTGCCTAAGCAATCCTAATTCAGTCCCTCATACACGTGTTCCTTTTTCTACAACCTATAACCCTCTGCTCACTATTTCAGTGGATCTCCAGGGAGGGCCCCATCTCAGGCTGAGACTGGGAATCTGTGCCAGCAGAGCAGTGCTAATTGGAAGATGACAAATGTTTGCCGATGGACCTCTGATGATGGTTGTGATCCTGGATCCCTGCCGTCTTCTAGGATGACCAATTTATTTAGGCTGACTCAGATAATTAAATGCGTGAGTAAATTTCTCCTCGCTCAGCCTCTACTCTTTCCTCATGAGACTGCAGATCTGTGAACTTTCCTTGCATTGCCTTGTCCCAGGATTACCTATTTGCTTAGGAAGCACCACGTTAAGTCAACTGAATATTTGATATCTGTGAGGTGTCACAAAGGGGATCTGTCCTGCGAAATACCAGTAGCTATTCCCTACTGATGATGGAAAATGTGCTACCACATACAGGAGACATTGCATGAGCACATCAAAAGATCAGTATTTGATCTGAGGAGGACAGTCCGTGAGTCCATGCCAAAAGCTTTTGGCAGATTAGCTCTTGCTTTGAGGAACACAGCCTGAACACTTTCCTGTAAGATCAGGGAAACAGTGCCATGGTCATAAAACATAACCTCGCTGCTTCTCTCTTCAGCAGCTCCCTTTCTACCCTGGGCACAGACACTGCCTTCATCTTAAAGCTGGTGAATCAACAGGGATATGGCCTCAGTTCCAGCGAGTGGACATTGCTGGGATGGCATCCTCAGGACTCTGTCCACTCTACTCAGAGTTCCAGTCCAGAGCTGGAAGAATTTCCTCAGGAGAGAGGAGAAATATTCCACCTTCAGCCTCAGCAGAGCGCTGGTGACACAGCAGTGTGCACACCCGTGGGGCTTGGGGGTACAGCTCTCTGCCAAGAACTGCTCGAGCCCTCCTTCCCTTCCTGTGCATCACATGAACTTTGCCCGTTGATTTGCAGCAAACTCTGAAGAGAGTGGCAGAGAGAAGCTCCCCACGCCTGCCAACCCACGAGCAGCCCCTTGCTGTGCTCCCCACCAGCCATGCACACACCAAGGATATTCCTCAGACATTACTGGGTGAACCAGAGAAGGAAGATGCTTGAGAAGACCCTGTAAACAGTTTACAGGAGTGAAAGAAGAGAACACAGCTCTTCAAATAAAATAGCCACTGGAGAGAATAAAATTGTTCATTAATTCATTTCAGGTTGAACCTCTATACAAGTTTATGCACTTATTTTGCCTCACAGAATCATTTCAAGCATCATCAGTTCTCAACTAACAGGAGGTACAATTTCTACCAGTGCTGGGAAGTTCCTCCCAGCTGCACCAAAGGGGTCACAAACCATCACTGATCTTACACTGCAGTCCCTGCTCACATCCAGTACCTCCTGCTACTCATCAGCTCCTGATCATTTTCCTTTGCTGCTGCTGAGGTACCAGAGCATCCATGGGCAGCTGGTGCTGGTCTGAGCTGAAGTGCTCTGCAGGGACCAGTACAGGTGATTGGCAGCAGTGAGGGTTTGAGATTCCCAGCCTGGAGGAAGCTCCTCTCAAAGCCCCCCCGTGCCCACCCTGCAGGCTCCCTCGCTTCTTGGTGACAAGCAAAAACTGATGAGAACAGCGCTCAGGTCCTCCGAGCCACAACCTTCCTTCTCCCTGGGAAAGTCACTGCCTGCTTCTCACAACCAGATGGACTTCAACGTCCTGACACTTCCCTTCCAGCAAAGAAAAACGCTTAATATACAAACCCCCCGCACCAGCGTTTTGAGAACATTTCTCAATAAAAAAAAAAATCAAATAAAAATAGAAGGAAATTTCCAACTGATAAAATTGGCCCAGCCTGTCAGTGCTGCTGCCCTAAAACAATCAGTCATACCTGGGAGCTAAGCTCCCATGAAAGGCAATTGCATCTCTGTGTTGGTAATGCTTTCTGTCACTGCAGTATGTCTTTGAGGTACCTCCGGCCCCACTATGGCTGGTTTAACATAATCTCTTCTGATAGCAAATAGGAATTTTAGCTGTAGCCAAAAAGGCTTGACAGTGTTGCTTTCATCTTGGTACCATCCATGCTAAGGATATAAGCAGAAAAATATCACTAACAATACATCAGCTGGGCTTATATTGTCACAAAAAATTCAAGAGAGACACCACCACTTTCTGATGACACCGTCATTAAACCCAGCTACCCTGGAGCATGATTAGTGCACGCACAGGACAACACTGAGGATAACAAAATGAACTTGCAAAAGCTACTCTTTGAGTAATTCTGAGTCATCACTGATTATCTGGTGCACGATCAAGGAAGGAAACAAGCAAAGCCACATTGATTTACACTCCAGATGCCACATACTCTGCCAGGCTCAGGCTAGTGCGACTATGTTGTCCTCAGAACTGATTTACAATGGCCCCACACCAAGAAAGAGTTTGGATTAGCACGTTGAGAAATTAGTGCTTGCCAAAAGGAAACAAAGTAAAAGCTGGGAAAGGCACTATTCTGATCCATTTTGTGATGTGGCACTTTATAAATTCTCTCAGAAACAGTTTGGTGTTTGACATCTGATGCTTTCTAAATATGTCGCTGTTTGTGGCACGTTCAGAGAAAATCTGTAATCATCACAACCTCTTTAATGCAACACAATGAGATCTGACTGTAGCAATAAATCATAACTCATCCTATTCTATTCTCATTGATTTTGGTGGAATAAAGGTTTTGCCCAAAGGAATAAAACCACATGAATACTTTGTTAACTTCTCATCATGTCTTTCTCAATTCATTACTAGTTTGCTTTCTCCTTTGATGACTGGTCATGGAAAGTAATTGAGTAAATAATTCTGGTGAAGGATTCATCTCGTTCTTCTTACATGTGAGAAAACTATTTGTGATGTGTCTGCAAGGAGATTAGCATGGGTTTTAAATCTTACCAGATTTGTAGACAACAGGATACTGGCTTTATCTCTCGCCTGGCTGAGAAAAACGCATAATTTTTTACTCCCAGGTACAAACATTTCCATCTGCATCAAAATTTATTTGCTGGGAGGCCCTATGTGCATGCAGTACTCCAGGGACATAGGCCATGGAATGGCACAGCTTCTGATATTAACTCTTTCTGGTTATCTTTAGCTTGACCCTGCCGTCCCTGTCACAGCTCTATTCACATATATTTCAGGGAACTGTTGAGGAAATACCAGGGTGCAATAACAGAATTTTGCTTCCAAAATCAATTTCACAGCAGCGAGGAGTGATGCAGCTGGCTGAGCTAGAAGTGACGGCTGCCACAGTAAACCAACTTTAATTTCCTCCACAATTTCTTTTTTCACTTTACCGGACTTAATGCTCTGGCACAGAAAGACAGATTGTTGGGAAATAGGCTCAAGTAACCAATGAGAATGTGCAATGGGTTTGATTAGGTTTCTGTTTAAGGAGGGATATTATTTGGGAAATTGAGTCTCACTCCTAGTTAGAGACTGATGCAAGCTTATCAGCTGAGAAGAGGTTTAGGTAACATTTCAGCTGAACAGCTGGAAGTGGTACAATGACCCTTGATTTTAAAGGAATAATTGTTGCATCCAGCTTCGACTTAAAAATGGAGAAGAACAGGCTTACAGGGCACAGCAAAGGAAATCTCATTTTGTTTTTAATTGGAAAGCAGCAAGGAGAAAACATGATATCCCATAGCTGTCAGTGGGATCTCAACACCTGAATCAGAAAGGCTTCAAACACTGTCACAAAGCAGCAGCACCAGTTCTGTGCAAACCTGTGTCTCCTGGGTGGGGAAGGGAAGAAGAGGCGTCTGGTACTTCCCTCTCCCCATTCCCTACAGCCTGCCATAAACTCTCTTCTCTGCTGGTCAAGACAGAGGCCACGTAGTTCAAATGAAAATTAAAAGGTGAGTGTTGTATCTGTGCTTATCGGTTGTCACCCCAGATTCTGGACCATGGGAAAGTCTCCATCAGGGTGAAATCTGTCTCTCAGAGCCTGTGATTCACCAGGGAATACACTGACATAAGGAACACCCTAAAAGTATCCCCTTTAGCCCTGGTGTTAAGCTGCAGGTGAGAGGTTAAGAGGAACGTTTTTAAAGCAGAGCAAAAGATTTAGCAATGGAACTTCTGTTGACTTTAAATCCCACACATTGCTTTGAACATTTACCACCTAAGAGCTACCTTAAATCTATAACACAGTAATGGTATTAAACAAGGCAGGGACATTAAAGCACTGGCTTAAATCTTGGATTTCCATAATGCTATGAAATGGGACGATAGCAAATCTAGTGCTTTGCCTTGATTAATTATGTGAGAGGGATATGCTGGAATGACCAGCACTGTCATAGGCAAATTGCTTATTAAAAAGGTTGTGATCTTTTCTTTTCCTCCCTAAATACCTCTTAAATGCTCCATCTGAATAGACAGAGGGTACGTCACGGAGGTCACTTGCAGGGAAGCGTTCCCAGGAAAAGCAGGACAAATCTTCCTTATACCCACAGGAATCAAATGCTGTTTTCATAAAGTAGAGAAGACCTGCTGAATTCTTTCAGTTCTTTAGAAAAAGTTGTGTTCTTTTTCCCTGAGAAATGCAGTTGAGATTGGTTTAAAGCTTCTGAGAAGCTTAATGAACCATGGCTATGCCTGTAGCTTTTTCACATTTGAAAACTTTTGTTGCTAATTAACTTCATTAATAGTACTTAGAGGCACAGTAGCCAATATTTACCGAGCTCTGGCATTACTGCAAAGCACCAATGGAGTCAGTGGCTCAGCAAATAGATTCCCTGTAGAAAACTACAGAGCTGAACTCATCATGGTCAGATTGCGTCTCCTCTATGAAAAAAAAAAAAAAAAAGAAAAAAAAGCTCCTTGATGCTGTTGTTTAAAAAACCACAGTGGTGTTAAATGAATAGATGGAACTTCCTAATCCTGCTGGGGTTGTTACTGGGAGCTGCATTCCCACAAGGAATTTGCAGCGTACACAGGGAGCTCGCTGCGGGGTCACAGCCTCGAGCTGGACAGGGCTGCACAGAGCAGTCCTGCCTCTGCAGGGACCCTCAGTGCTCAGACGAAGATGCTGCAGAAACATCCCTTTCCAAATAAGCCCCGGACAGAGAGGCGCTTGGTGGCACTGAGGGACGTGGCTGGGGATGCTGGTGTGGCTCTCGAGGCCTGGATGACTTCAGCATCCATCCAGCAAAATTGTTGACATAGTGGTGTCCACTAGGTAGTCACTGAATGCATCCCCTGGGCACAGGGGGATGGGGGGGTTTAATGAGACCCCACCCTTCCCAAAACCTGCTGCTTCCCTGCTCAGCTGAAGAGGGAGGTGCACCAGACTCACTTTTCCATGACAGGAATGCCCTCTGAAAAGGCAGAGAGGTTTCTCAGGCACGACAATCTGAAGCCCAGGCTAATTGGACATCACTGCAGCAACTAACTGATCTGGAAAACTCCAGAACTGTGCAGCTGTTACAAGAAAAGTGGCTGGAATTATTGCTCCAAAAGATTTTCACAAACTTCTCCCTATTCTTTTTCCTCTGTTTTTTGTTTGTTTTCTTTTACCTCTTTCATAACCTCTTATTTACAGTGCATCCTTCAGGGGACACTGTTGAGCTATCCACTATAAATCTAAAATATATACATCTAGGTTGGTGTATATATGGAAATAGATTAGTCTTTTTGACTTATATTTCTAGTCAGTCTGTCCAGATTACTGTGTTCTACCAAGGGAAACCTCCTGAGCTGAAAAATGGGTTTTTTTTTTTTAATATCATAAGACCATTTCTACTGGCATGATGGTTCCTAGATGCTTCTTTCCAGCCCTTTTGGTATTTACTGCACTGACAGGATTTGAGTAGGTTCTGGAAGCTGCTGGGAAAAAAATTGCTGAAGGCCTCTGGGAATATAATCCTCTCTTTCTGGTTTTGCTGCAGCTCCTCTCTCTCTATTTCCCTTTTTTTTTTGTTTTTGGCATGAGAGCCCAAATCACAGGGGATTGCTGAGATGGTGAGGGCAACTGGAAAAGGAGGAACACCTTAGCAGGCCATGGCTGCACAAGATTTTTAAAGTTTTCCATGCTATTATCTACAAACACCAGATCCTCTTAGGTTTTGTACCAAAAGGGGTTTCTCTCAGGAATTCATCCCCTGGTGTATTACATTGTGGATGGCTGAATTTCCCTAAGAAGTTAAGATTTTCACTCTTATTGCCCATGAGGATGGGATGTGGGAGAAAGCTGGAAAAACCAGGGGAAAACATCCTGTTGGATGACATGGGTTTGGGCATTGCTGAGGGTCCCAGGGTGCTGATCTGGAGGAGTTTGGCTCAGCCCTTCCATCTCATGTGTCTTGTGCAGATGATAATCTGTGCCTGCAAGGCCATGTCAGCATTTCCCAAGGTCCCTTAACTCTCCCTGCCACTGCAGCTGGGAGCATTTCCCACTCTGCATGAAGAGCACAATAGGCCTGTGCACAAATGGAAGGTTGGATCTCTGGGGAGCCATAAACCTCCAAGGTTTGCAATGGGTATAAACACCCCCCCACCCTTTTTTCTGTTTTGCTATTGTATAAACTTGGAAGGGTTTCATATTTTTCTTTTCTTCTGCCTGTGACAAATACATTAGCTAATAACTTAAACCTCAGGGTGCATGCTGGTACTTTCTTAGGCAAGAAGGGAGAGATCAGTATTAAATATGGTTTGAAATAACCTAAGAGGTACATGGAAAGAAGAGAGGAACAAAGCAAATGACAGTAAAGTATTGAAATGGACTACAAAAGGGACTAAAGAGGAGTCCGTATCCAAAAACCAAAAGGGGGAAACGCTAGAACTACCACCTTGGGGCCCAATTCTGCTTCAAATTGCCACAAAGTGATTCTGCAATGCTCTGCACAAGGCAGGCACCTCTTTTCTCTCTGTGCACAGTGGTGCTGCAGACTCTGCTGGGAGCAGGATTGGACCACAGCTGCCAATGGGAAATGAAAAAGAGAGGAGCTGCTGCAATCACAGGGGCTGAAAAGGTGCCTGATGTAAACATCAGCAAGACGTCTGGTGCACTCCTGAGGCTTTTCTATCACTGGCCAACCTCTGTGGGCTGTGAGCAGGTCTAAGGCTTTGGAATGGTTTAGCCATCTCTAAAGGGCTGTAGCGGTTTTATCCACTTCAGCCCTCTAAGCCTTTAGTGCCAAATCCTTGTCCCTTGTAAGTCTCCAGTGAAATCACCAGTAGTTTCAATGGGTGCAGGATCGGGTCCCTGGAGCACTTTAAGTAATTTAAACCACTCTAAATCCTCGAAGCAGCTTAAGTGATAAGCTACTTGTTCCAGAGTTTTCAGCTTGCAGACCCAGCTCGTAAAATACTCCAGGCAGCTCATCATGCACTTGACTGTGAGCACACACAGATGCATTGCTTTGGAGCACAGAGATAACGTGGTGAGACCTTGCCATCAAACCCTCAAAGTGTTTTACTTCTGGAGAAAGTGGGACTTTTGTTATTTTTTAAACACAATAAATAACTTCCAACAGCTACCAGATGAGATGCTGCTCCCTGCACTCAGGCAGGAGAGATGGTGCCAAAAGCTCTGGATTCAGACCCTGCTGGTGATGCCATTTGCTGCTGCATTCCCAACCAATCTTTGTGATATGAGGAGCACCAGAGGCTCTTTAATGTGCCCCCGATTTTGAATGATGGTTGGAAAATAGGATGAGCCTGGGAAACACTTCACAAAAACCCTTCTGTAAAAGAAGTCCCCTTGCATGGCAGATATTCCACCTGCAGCAGTTGCAGCCACTTTGGAAGTCCTAGCAGATCATCCAGCAGCATTTGGACAGGACTGCTGCAAACAGGTAAGTGTCTCTAAAGGGAAAGGGAGGTAGTGGAGCCAGACAAAAATTCCACTGCATTCCTGTCCTTTCATTTGCATGACAGCACCTGTTTCACACTTGTCCTTTTCATCTATTTTTTGCAGATCTGCAAATCAAGGCAATTGTGGCCAGGCCTAGTCAAGGGGATATTTTAGGGAACTTATTAAGTCTTGCTGAAATCACAGCAGTTTGCTACTTAGGGCATAATGAAAGTGACTGAGATGTTGTCTGAGACTTTAGCCAAGCTGTCTCCCTGGAGATGGATGTTTTCCTTCCCTGCTGAGGATTCAGTGTTCCTGCAGTAATGTGGGAGGCTCTGATGGTGCCCAGCTCACATCTTAGAGAGCTCCAGGAGCAGATACAAAGACTGCAGCTCTTCACTGGCTACCACAGCATGAAATCTTTACTAGCTCTGCTGTACAGCACCATTCCTACACACCATTTCAGTAGTTCTGTCTTCTAGCCCATCTCTCCTCCACTGCTGGTCCAACCTCCATTCTTCCTCTGACTCCTACTAACTTGAAGACACTAGAAAATTACCTTCCAATCTTGCATACTCCTTTGCCGCCCCTCTTTTCCCCTTTCTCTTCCCTTCCCATCACACTCATCACCCTCTGCCTTCCTGCTCTCCTGTTTTCATCAGCCTCTCCCATTCAGACTCTCTTGGGTGTCTAGATCAATATCATACACCGAATTACAGCTGCAGACCAGAGCCCAGGACACCTGGGTCTGATTCCTGCCAGTGCTCATAAGCTTTTGTGACTCAGCCTCTTTCTGATGCTCCTTCCTCATCCATGAGCTAAAGCTGGAAAAAATATAAATAGGGGCCATGTGTTCCTTGGATTCAGGGCACCATATAAATCCAGGCTATGATTGCTGTTAACCTCTTCTGTGAGAAGTTGAGCTGGCCAAATTTTCTGGTGGAGGCCACTGGCTGCCCTTCTTGGCTGGAACATGCCATTTTTCCCGAATTTATTCCCCCACTTTTCCCTCCCAGGCTGTGGTGGTGCTTGGCACAGGAGCTGCAATCCATGCAATATTATTATTAGGCAATAAACAGCGTCAGTGAATGATTTAAACCCAGAAGGAGCTGCTGATATTGATTTTCTCTAAGCTCTGTAAAGAACTGTATGAATTTTTTTTTTTTAATGGGAATTATTAGGTCATCCATGGGGGAATCTTCAAAAGTATCCCTCTGCAACAAGGCAAATAGTGAAGCTTTTGATTTGCAGGGGCTCTTTTGGGGCTCCCTGCCCTGGGCTGCCACCGCCAGCAGCACTGGTAGGGACAAGGCACTGGCTCTGGGGGTGTAATTTCTCTAATTTCCCCCCATAATGAAAACAAAACCGCTGCCATCCTGGGAGGAGCAGAGAGCAAAGCCTGCAGAGGGGATGAGGAACAGACTGTGCAGACACTGATCGATGTTGTAATATTATCTGCTCTTCTCCCTGGAGTTTCATGTGCTCAACAGCTTCTGGCAGAGTCCTTCCTCCTCTCCTGCCTGCTTTCCAGGCCCAGTCATCTCTCTCCTTTCCTTTCTCACTTTCTTCCTGTCCTCTGAAACCATCCCTGCTGGCCTGATGTTCCCAGCCCTTCACTTTCCAATTCTCCCATCCTATCTCCACATCTCATTAGTCCTTCAGGACAGAGAACATCCACCTGACCTTCCTTAACGAGCAAATCTGCACTGGTGGACTTCGCTCTGGGTGAGGAACAACTCATGCTTTACACCAGGTGCCTTCCACCCTTTGAGCTCACAACCTTTCAGGAGGTGAGAACCTCCACCCCTCCACCAGAAAACTGCTAACAAGCAGGCTGGCTGAGGGAGGGCTCTTAAACCACCACTGTTATCTCCGTAGCACTCGTCTAAGTGAGGTGCCTCTTACCTTCTGACTCTTGTCCCTGAAGTCTAATAAAATAACAAGAAATCCACTTTGCACTCAGATGTTCTCTGTTCAGATTAATTTACAGGGTTTTTTTTTTCCTGTGCAGAGAGATAAAGAAACATTGCAGAAAAATGCCTTAGGTATATATGGGAATTGGATCCCCAACCCTTATTAAAAGTCAGGAAAATTGGTGCCTAAGAGTGGTTCATGTCTTTGAAACTCTCCCCTTCTGATTGCAGCAGAAGGCAAAAATGAGTGTCTCCTCCTGCATTGCAATGTCTTGGTGCAGGCAGAAGAGATCCAGCTTTCAACACACCTTTGTGACTTAAGAACAGAGATTTAGAAACCAAATCCCATTTTAGCAGTCATACACACACCTCCAGGTCCAGCTTGGAAAACTGCTCAGAAGGTGCCTCTGCACGTGCGAGCCTCTCATCCTGCATGGCTTTTGGAATTGAGAATTTAATGCGCTGGAAAGCAGTGATCCTCTGGGTGTTGGATGTAATCTCCTGGATGCTGTCCTTTGCTCCAATGAATGGCAAAAAAATAAAAATAAGCTCCTTTGCAGAGCAAGATATCTGAAAAGCAGGCCTAAACCCCAGACTGTGAGCAAAGCCGGTGAGAATGTGAGTTATGCACGTGTGGAGAGAGGAGCAGGAACATGGGAGCAGGAAACAGGAGCAGCAGAAGCCCCTGGCACCACACAAAAGAGGAGAGACCTGAGTCTCTGTGGCCAGAGACACTTTCAGTTCCCAGGGGTCACTTGAATAGAAGCCTTTTGTGATATGAAGTTAATTTAATTAATCTTGAAACAATCAGAAGAAAAAATCACTGCCAGCTATGTTGCTTTTAAATAAGGATTTCAATGGGCCAAGATTTAGCATCCTTTATAGACCCATCTGCCTAAAGGCCTGTATCTTATCTGATCATTTCCATGGCAACGGCTCTGGGATTAGAAAAGGATGAATGTTTAGGAATAGTTGCTGGAATTTCATGGAAGATGATGAATTGAGGATTACTTCACTACCTATGTGTTACCATGGAAATGCACATTTACAAATTGCACAGGATTTAAAACCCCACCATTATTAGTATAAATTTGTGCTGCTTTTTTGAGAGAGCTCCAGCAGCAGAAGGTGCCTCTCACCTCTCCAGCCCCACTGAGCACATCAACGGCTGGTGGTGGGAAAGGAAGGGGAAACAAGTGTCAGGTCTTGGGCCCAATTCCTCTTACCAAAAAACCTCCTAAATGAAACCCAGGTAGTGAAAAAGGTTAAAAATAAAATGAAAAAAAGTGTACTTCACACACAGCAAAGGCACCAATCAAAAACACCCTCCTCCCCCCAATACACATATTTCATGGAATTTGATAAAGGGATGAACAGGTTTTTGAATTACCACCTGTGACTTCATGACTTCGGAGACTTTCAGTCTTGCAAACCTAAGGTCATTTTTTAAGACTGTTTTTATTGCTTTTGGGAAATTCTCATTTTAAGTGTGAAACAAATCTACGCAGTCTGTTTTGTAAACTATTGATAAAATATTCCATATTTTAGTAACCCACTCTGCTCTACCTCCAGGACTGAAGCAGGACTTGAGACTAACTCTTACTAAAGCCTTGGAAAACACAGTTCCCATCTCTGAAGCCCAGAGCAAAAGCAGGCAGAGAAATATTCCCTATCCATACATAAACCATGAAAATTCAGTGGGTCAGATAAATAACTCCTGGAAATTCTTTTATCACCGATGCACCCATTCTTTGTAGGGCTTGGGGAAGCATCTTACCATACAAACAACTACAAATATCAAAATAAAGAATGGCATAATAACTCCAGGAAGGCTACTGCAGCTGATCCACACATTTAATCTAAAGGGGCCAGAGCATCTTTGAAAGAAAACCGAAGTTTTGCAGCATGTTGAGAAGGAAGTGTTACTCAGTTCCCTGATATACAAAATAAAATGAGTCCAGAGAAAGTGCCCTGAGGGTCAGCAGCCTGGCTGAGGATGTGGCATTGCACAAAACTCACTGGTGTTTGCTGGCTGTAAGCCTTCAGTGAGGGATGGGTGTCACAATGATGGATGGGGTAGCGATGCTGCTTCTTGGGGGAGAAGCAAAGGTGTCCTCTAAGGAGCTGTGTGGCTGAGACAGCTCCAGAACAAATTCATCTGCACTGACAGCCCTGTCAACAGCAAGTCTGCATTTAGACTGACACCCCACCACTGCCTAAACCTGGGCAGAAACACCCAGGGCAAGGTGTTCCTAAGCGAGGCCAACTTCTGTTCATCCAGCCTGCACCTGGCACTCGGTTACTCCTCATGGCCTTTCAGAGATCCTGGGCTTGCTGCAAATACACCACGATGATCCAATAAGCTGTGCTGGCTGCCTTAGTGACCTGAAAATGAGACAAAGGGAGAACAGCTTCCCCACGGACGGCAGAAGAGGCACATCAGCTCACACCCTCTGCAGACATGCCTGGGCTGTATTTTTTGGTATTGAGAACGAGTCAAAACCCAAGAACACAGAGGCTCTGCAGTCACATTCCCCACTCGACCTTCCCATGACAGGGTGAAACACGCAGTGGTGACCCAGGCATGAAGTTAGCTGTCATTTTTGGAAAACATCATGGTGTGGATCTCATCTGTCCTTTGCACTGAGGAGGTCACTGATAATGCAGCACCTTTGCAGAGCTCAGCATCCCTCCCAAACCCACTGGTGTGTGGAGGGGAGACCCTCATCCCTGGGTTTAGTGACAGGTTTGGGTGTTGACATTGCCTTACGCCCAGCAACAATTTATGATTTTTTTTTTGCCCTGTTCTCCCTTTCCACCTCTTTCTTGCAATCTTTTTGCTTTCTTAAGCTACTTCTCTTTTCTTTCATTTGATTGCTTTTTCTTTATTGTTTTTGTCTATGATGCAAATGACTTATGGGCTGTGCCTCTCTGGGAAAAACAGGGAGCAGATCTCCCCACCTGCCTGAAAGCCCTGCTCCCGCCCTGGCCACATCCAAGTTCCTGCAGACTTTCTCACGAGCAATTAGGAAATTGCTGGAGCAGTCAGACCTGCAAAGAGGCAGCGAGGATGCATGGCATCTTCCCAAGGGTGAGAAAATCAGAAGTGAATCAGCTATTTAGAAAACCTCCACCCTTTCCTCTAAGATAAGCCTCACAGCTGGACATAGAACCAGAGACAATGAAGGAAAACAGCCTGCCTGAGGTGGGGTTTCCTCCTGCCCTCGGTCCTGACCTTTGGGAATGGCATTTCCCAAGAGAGCAAGCCCCTGGCTGGCTCCACTGCCCCACTTGGATATGCTCAGACACCCCCAGTGCCCTGGAGCCAGCGGATTATCCCAGAGTTACCCCAGAATCCTGCCGGCCACCAGCACACAGAGCCCCTAAACCCGATCCCTGCTTCAATGCCACTGCACACAGCTCACTCTGGGGAAGCTGTACAAGCTTTTAGGTGTCCAGGGGGACAGAAATCCTTGCAGCAATGAGGCTTTGACAGTGGAAATGGGTGGGTGCTGGGCACCCCACACCCACTGCCAGGGGGAAAGGGAGTGAGTAGCAAGACAAGTTCCTTGCACACTTCTCAATTGCCAGCTCTATTTTTGGCTGCTACAAGCTGGAGTGCCACAGGAAAAAAAAAAAAGCAGCCTCATTAAAACTCAAGCAATGAGATTCTTCTGATTTTCTTAGTGTGATGACAGTTTCTAGCTGCTGAAGTTTCAATATTGCAGGGCAATAAAAAGGATATTTTGAGGGTGGGGGGAACAGTCAACAGCTTGAAGAGCCTTTTCCTCCAGTCCTGCACAGATAAAACATTTGTAACTTTGCACACACCAGGAACCAAACAGATTCCAATTACCGAAAACATTGGCTTTGAAATCAGTGAAACCAAACCAGGAGGCAGACTGTCTCAGGGATGAGGGGGCTTCTCTGCTCATAGCAGGGGTTTGGGACCAGCCTGAACCCAACCATGACGTCTGCCAAAGACTTCCTGAAGTTTTGGGCAAGGTCCTTCATCTCAGTGTGCCACATTGCTGCTTGTAGCACAGGGACAGTGACTGCTTTGCACCTGCCTTCTGCAGTGTGACCTCAGTGTCACACACACACCTCCCACAAGACAGTCAATCCTCCTTTAGTTACATGCAGATAAATAAGCAAACCTCTTTTTTCTCTCCGAGTTGCTTTGTGCAGAAAAGATCCGGGATGAAAATACGCATTTTCACAAGAAGAGGTGATCAAATACCTCTAAGATGTTTAACCTTGGAAGATGAAAGAGTTCCCTAGCTGTTGTCACCTTCCCTAAGTCGTTATCAGAGCAATTATATGTGATTTAGTGGTTTGCTGTGTTGCAACACAATTTTCTATATTGTCTGAAATGACAGATGGAACTGCAGACCTGGCCCCTGTGTGACTTCTTTGAATCTGCTGCATGGGACAGGTGAGAAATATTGCAGCAGGGTAAAAAAAACTGTGCAGGATGATACATGGGAATGAGCTGATCCCTGCAGTTTTCCCTACATGTCCTTAGCAGTTGGGAAATTTTCAAGAGGGCAAGAAGTTATCCACAGGTGAAATGGGAAAGCTGTCTGTGCCACTGTTGAACAGATGGGATCAGGGTGCTGCTCGGGCACGGCATTGCTCCTTATCTGCCCTGTATTTCTGAGGCAGTTTCAGGGATTTGTTTGTTTTTCCAGTTCTCAGCAATTTGGAATTTAAAAATAACAACTCCCAAGTTCTATTTGTTCCTTTGGAGCCCTCAGGACACCACTAAGAGCTTTGCCCCTCAGCCAAAAGGGCTCAAAATATCCGTTCCTTTTCTATTTTTTTTTTTTTTTTAAATGAGATGACATTCTTTATGTATCACAACTCCAGGACCTGGATCCCACTACAAATTTCAATGCTCAGGATAAAAATGTTGTGGATTTCCAGCTCTGGTAACCTCAACTGAAGGAAAATCACTCACTGAATGACACGGAGACATCCAGCAATGCAGAGCAGGCAGGGTTTGGTTTTGGAAATAACAAGGAGACACTTGGCAGGAAAGAACAACCACCTTGAGATTTACAACTGCAAGTTTTCTTCCTTTCAAACACAGGCCTCGTGCATCCCACTGCAGGTTTCCCATACTTGTAACACTCCTACAGATTTCGGATTACCACCGCAAAACAGTCACACCACCACAGGAATGACTCCACAGTATTCTGAGGTCCCTTACAGCCATGCAGAGAATCTGTTACATTTAGACAGTGACATTTTGTCCCTACATGACGACACGAGAGTGGGGATACAGGAGCCAGGGGCTGCAGGGAATTGCCCTGTTCACTGAGGCAGCACAAAGCCAGCTTGTAACTCGTACGTGAAGAGTCCCTGTTCAGTTCCTGGGGAGAATAACAGCAAAAGAGGATGTGGGGTTCAACACACCCCCCAGGAAAGCCAAAGCACACTGCAGGTTGCTTTGCAGTGCCGGAGGCAAAGTGAAGAAATGAAAGGCAGAAATAGGGGTTCCCACTGGAATGAATGGCAAAGCTCCTGGTGACACAAGGGATGCTCGACTGAAAAAAAAAAAAGTCAGCCTAAATCTTGCTTTTTTTTGTTTTGTTTTGTTTTCTCCTTTCTATATAATTCCAAAATAGCCCTAGGAAGTAGAAGAAACATGACTCAAAGACAGACTTTTCCTCCTAAGGCCCAACTTCCTTCCTCGAACAGTTTGGAGAAATTTCAGCTACACATCTCTCTGAGCAAGGGCTTTATTTGAAGCTCTCCTATTGTTAGGAAAACCCCACCAAAAAGCCTGTGGCCTCTACAACAGACATCCTGAGTCAGGCAGGTCAGGCCCAGAGTTCAGGATTTTGTTCTTTTGGGATGCTATTTTATCCAGGAAAGCAGGATGTGAGATTTACCCTGGCCTTTTGCTCTTAAGCAAGAGACTCTGCAAGATGATATTCTGGCACAGGCAGTAAGTTCAGACTCAAAACCCAGCAGAGGCAGCGACTTCTGGCACAACCTGTGCCATTAGGGCTGCCAGAGCCTTGCTGAGTGAGGCTGCCCAGCAGCAGGCACAGCCAGGCTCTGCCTGAAATGAGAGAGGGCAGGAACACCGCGGTGCAGGCATCCCCAGCTGGGGGTGAACATCCTCCAGGGGTGTGTGAACAGCTTCAGACAGATCCACTGGATGAAAAAACCCAAAGCAGGATTTTGAAACAGAATTTGGGATTTCACGGTTGAATGAGTTCAAGAGTTTCTAAGAGACCTGGTTTAGGGTGAGGACTTTTTTTGGCAGGAAGGCTTAAGCCATTTCTGAGTTATTACTAAAATGTCTTCCATTTTTGTACTGAAAACCTAGATTTAAGTGACATAGAAATGTTGGAAGCCCTTGAACAGTGTCTTGGAGCTCAGAGGAAGACAAGAATAGCATTTCAGCAGGCATGCAGGGTTTTAGAGATTACAGGGGTTTCCCATTCCTCTTCCAGACAACTCACTCTTTTCTGTATTTATTACTTCTGGTGTCAATTCATCCTCCCAGTCAGGCCAGAAGGCACATCACAGGGGAGCTGGAGCTGCTCTGAAGGAGCAGCAGCTGGGGACCGTGGCTGATTCATCTCTGCACAGGGAATCCCCGGCATTTTCGTCTCTGAGACTGAGCAAACGTTAATTTCCACAGGCAGGTTAAATTCCCCATAAGTTAAAAAGACAAGTAATATACTGTCTCTCAAGGGCTCTAATTCACCTGGAAGTGTGAGACCAAGCAGAATTACACCAGTCAAATACAAAGTGCTGTTTCCATTTTTACCCAGCAACTCTGGTCCTTTTCTCACTTTATCTCTGTTCTCGTGGGCTTCTCAACTCCACCAAAAGGCAGAATTTTATCCTTTAAAGAATAAAATCCAGTTGGCAGAATCTCATGTTCACAGGAATAGCAAAGTTAAAGTCAGATAAGCAAAACTTCCTGAAAAGGTACAGAAATCAAGAAAACTTCATGTTTTTCAAGCCATAGCTCACTCCAGCTTGCTGGGTTATGTGTCCCTCTACTCCAGATCATAGCCAAGCACAAGGATGCTGTAAATAAAATATCCCATCGTTCAAGCTGAAAATGCCATTCCCAGCCAGCAATGGTCATTACAAGCTCCGAGAAAAGCGGGATCATCATAAAATGCGCCCAAAAGATGCAATAAAAGGCTTAGCAAAGGACGCCAGAGAGAACCTTAAGTCTTACTTTCCTGAAGCTGAGAAATCCCTAGGAGAATCTGCAGCAAGGCCATTATCCCAAACAATCCCAAATCACTTTCCTAATGCTGGTAATTACTGTGCCTTTTGATTTATGAGGTCTCTCACAGGCTGTGACAGGTCAAGGTCACTTTGGAGCGATAGCGTGCTTCTAATTGCAGCAGTTTGTCACTTGTTGAGGAGGAGCAGAGGTTAGCTCGGGATAGAGGCATCACCAAATTCAGGTGTCTGTGCCTCTTGAAGGTGCCATCTGTCTGTCAGCAGAGCTGCGTGCAGCCACTGCACCTCCCCTGCAGGCATCCCTTTCCACCAGCATCGAGGTGTGGGCACTTGACAGATGCCCACAGGTCCCGGTGCTGCCGTGCAGCTCCTGGGATGCTCAGTGCTCCAGGGACACCTACACGGGGTGTGACTTTGATGGGAACAGACATTGTGCAGTGCTAAATCTCCAGAGGCCACCTCTGCCACTCTCACTTCTCTTTAACATAACATCTCTGCCTCTTTTTGTGTCCCTTGGTGCAAAGGGAGTTGGAGATTAAGAGACAGATCCAGTCCTGTACCACATGCCTTTCTCACACATCCCAGTTTTAAGAATGACAACTTAAGAAGAGTCTTTGGCCCTTTTTCCCTGCTGCCCTGCAGAGTTTGGATGCTGTGAACAATCAGTTGACACACAGGTTAAAGGAACAAAAACCCTTAAGACCAGGGCTGCAAGCAACTGAAATTAATTTTTTAGCATCAAGGGTATAGCTCACTGTGAAATCAGGGAAATATGGACATATCACAGCAACGCATCTGTCAGTCCTTCCCTAGGTCTGTATCAGGAGAAGAAGGTTCCTTCTTCCTCAGAACTGGGGCTTCTGGCTTTGTTCCCTGCAGTAGATCCCTTCTCCTTGCTGTGGAACTGAAGCACAGAGCCAGAACATCTCAGGGGCTCCAAGAACAGCTCCAGGGGGTTAAAAAAGCCTTAGTACAAAGATAATCATCATGATATTGCTGAGGTACTGAACAAGCAAACGGTGGGATTTTTCCTTTTCACAACACTTTTCTAATGCCTTTTTTTTTTTCCCTTCCTAGAAACACATTGCAAAAGAGAACAAACATACCATTCTCACAGCTGAGGTGCCAGTCCTCAGTTCTGTTATTTAGAATTACTTTGGTTTCATTTTCACGAAATTTGATGAAAGGCACTTGGAGCTTTGGACAAGAAGTATCTGGGAAAAAGAGCATTTATTTTCCAGTTTACAGCAATTTCTTTTCCAAACACTCCCTTCTGTTTTGCAGTTGTACTGGTGCCATGCTGAAGAAACATGAACATTGATTGCAAGGAACAATTATCTGAGCTTTCCACAGCAAGGCAAATCTAATGCTGAGTGTAAGATTCGTATCTGCACAATAGCTCACTTACATTATACCATATCTCCTTGTAGTGCTGTACAGACTGCTCAAAAACTTCCTTCTGGGTGGGTAGAGAAACTGAGTCATGCAAAATAATTGCTATTTAACTCTGCATTCAGCAAGGCATTTAATGAGATGCTTAAGCTATTCTGTTTCATAAAGCATTTAAGATGTCCTCTATGGGATAAGCCATCAAATTGTCAGCTGAAGAATGTATTTTCCAAAGCACTGAGCACTACTTGGGAAGCTCCAATTGAAGTCAAGTGTGGCCTTTAAGATAAATGTCATCTTTTTATTTCCAGCCTTGTATTTCGACTGTAGCAAAGTGAATAGGTGGAAGCATGGTAAGCCTAGCAGGGTTTACCCGAAGTTTGAGGGCAGGGAAGAGCACCACAAGAGAGTTCTGAATTAAGCTGTAGGAAGTCTGCTATCCACGTAAGCACAAAGGGCTTTTTCTGATCTGAGTGGTGACATGAACCTAGAATCATAGAATATCCTGAGCTGGAAGGCACCCACAAGGATCAAAGTACAACTCCTGTCCCTGCACAGGACAGCCTCAAAACAGGAAAGAAAAAATGAAAAGCAAAACTCCTTTTTACCAAGCTTTAAACCTGGAAAGTTCACTCCAGTTTTTCCTTATCCTGTCAAGTCTAGCAGAGCCTAATTCGGAAGTTACATCTTTCAGCAATCTCATATTTCCTTAACAAACACCACAGGGTGATGGACCTGTATAGAGTAATAATATTTTCTCCAAGACAATAACTCCACAACTGAGCACAGCCTATATCCTCCTCAAAGTGTCAGGTGGGTAAAATACCCCCCAAATTATATTTGTCACTCTCAAACAAGACAGTGTTTACACACTTGGGAATAAAGTGAAGGCAATTAACTTTTCATATACTTGAAAAGATGTTCCACTGCCACCTGATTACTTAATCTTCATTATTTTTAGCTGTAGAATTATGTAAATAGCAATTTAGAGAGCCCAGAGGATTCTGAAGATTCAGTTTAATGACTTGTAATTGTTTAATTGGACTGTAAACTGGCCCCTGCAGGGAGTTGAGCACAGGTACAAGTGTTACTTCATGTCCCTACCAAAATTTGCTAATTGCCAGCTTTTGTGTAAGCAACAGCTCCTAAGTTCTCCCAGCAGCACAGCAGCTCAGCACTGCTGAGGACTGAACCTCATGAAGCTCAGCTGGGGAATGGATTGTAGAGCCTGTAGCTTCAGATGGGATACGCAGGAATTCACAGGGACAGAGCCCAACCACAGCCTGCATGCTGTGAGCAGAGGGCAGCACGGGAGGGGGAAATGCTGCTGTTACTGAGAAAGGAAGAGGTTGAGCTCGTTTATGTCACAAACTCCATTCTATAGAAACATCATGCAGTCATTTAAGGAAGGAGGAGCGTGCTTAAACCATTTTCTAAGAGATGTACCCAGTGCTTTGGAGATGTACTGTGACAAATCCAGTTCCAAACAGAACTGGAGAGATATTTCCTAGGTGCTGGCCAAGAGCCCCCTAAAAGAGAAATCTTGAGGTTCCCCACAGCAAAGATCTCAAACCACAATCTCAAACAGGGGCAGGGTTTGCCTCTGAGCTCAGGCAAGTTCAGAGGCAGCACTGAGCTTGCCTCTGAGCACAAGAGGCCGGCCCAAACCATCTTTTCTGCCCTCCCAGAAAGGAGGCATGGGGTAAGGAGATAAATCACTGCAAAAGGGCAGCAGATGTCCAGAGAAAAAAAGGCAGAGAACCTGAGATTATTCCTGCAGCAAGACTAACTGGCTTGACAAATGAAACATAATGGGAAGTGCCAACTCTGCTCCACTCTCCATCCACCTCTCCCCTGGTCATTTAATTTGCCCTTCTCTCTCTGAACAAAATAAAATGAAATGCATATTTTACTGTAAGCTTCTTTACAGTGCAGGCTGCAAGAGGCTTGAGGACTTCCCCAGGGGGAAAGAGCTAACCAGTGATTGCTTCATCCTTTAATTCCAAAGGCCAGGGACTTTCATTTTCAATTTCCTTTTATCCAGGGTTTCTTATTATTGTTCAGGTTGCTCCTCCACACCCTTTACTGAGTGACAAGCGTGTGCTGGAAGGTGACAGACAGACACCACATGTGTGGCCAGTGGCAGAATGAAACATCTCAAAACCTGCTTTGCAAACAGAAAGATCCTGATGAGTTTCTGGATTGTCTGATAAGGTTTGTGTTTTTTGAGCCATACAGCTGGGCATCTCACTGTCAACTGTGATTAAAAATATCACTCAAAAGCATCAAGGGTAGCAAAAGGTCAGGCGGGGGGTTATCAACACCCTGTAACCAGTTTTTATTAAACAGAAAACAGAGCTGATGGTTATGCTGCTGATGGTCTTCCTGGGACCTTGTGACCCCCCTACTTCCATCACCTGGTTAGATAGGACAGGGCAAAGGAAGTATGCTATAGGGATATAGGATTCAGTCCTTGGATATCTGCTTCTCCAGAGCATCTTCCTTTTCAAACTACCCATCTTTGCAGAGTACACATTAGCTCCTGCTGCAGCCTGGCTGAGGCACTTCAGACCCTCACAACAGGAGGCTGCAGAATCCCTTCCCAGCAGGGACCAGCTTCCTTCCTTTCTGTAGGAAGCAGCGTTATAATTTACATGAAAGGCAAACAACCATAACGACTTAATACCATTCAGCGTGCCTATCCTTAAATCCATCACTGGCCAGGCCGGCCAAGCCTGAGGATGCTGTGTTTGGCTCCAAGACAACCAGGAAATTTCCCTCCATAAATTCCCGTGACAGACTTCTGGCTCTGAGCTGAAGTGTTGGCAGAAGACCATCGCCCACTGCAATGCCATAAGGTGTCACACACGTACAAGCCATCACCTTCCTCTGTCAGTCCTGATTGGCAACACCTCCTCTTATCGAGTGGGTTAATCATCAGTTAACCTCCAGTTAGAGATTGGTCTTTTTTCCTCCCTTTAATATATCAGAGACCTTTGTAATTTATTTCATTCAAGTGTAATGTTCTCAGGATTATTTTGAAGTGGCAAAACAGAGCATTAGGAACTCTTGACTGCCGGACAATACTCTGCTGAGATGCTTATCCAGCAAGTTCTGGGGTAGAACCACGTGAGATCCAGCACTGGAGACAGTGTTAATTTAAAAGGACAATATAGTCCAATCCTGCACAATTACGTGCTACATA
The DNA here is from genome assembly GCA_013398855.1 of Mohoua ochrocephala. NCBI lineage: Eukaryota > Metazoa > Chordata > Aves > Passeriformes > Acanthizidae > Mohoua > Mohoua ochrocephala. The sequence goes on along the minus strand of VZTA01014284.1, from coordinate 404,889 downwards.
TAAATGTATGTACATTTTTATATATACACACTCTGAAAGTGTAATTTTGTGGGGGTTATTGTATTTCTCTGTTGACTTGAGTTAAGCAGAGGTCAGCATCGTGTGCTGTCTCCAGAAGCTCACAGGCATGGCATAAATATGCAGAGAGGAGCTCTTATTGAATGTTCTTTCCATAATTAATTCTCAAAAAAAAATTTTGTTGCCTGATCATCATGCAATTATTTGTAAAACAAAAAAGGGAAGCCACAATCAAATTATATTTCCATGAATTGAAGATGCAATGTAGCTATTAGTTTATGTTTAAACAATAATTGAATATGTGAAGAACTAATCATCGTGATACTGAAAACATCTGCAGCCCAAAAACTGAAGTCCTTTTTGTTTTAGTTCAGAGAAACTTGGAGATCCCCTATATGTGGGAAGTGGTTTTTAAATTCCTTTTGGTTCCCCCTTTAAACATGTTGTAATTATAAGCATATTGGCTTGTTGTGAGTTTTAAGGAAATGACAATTTAGGGAAGTCCAGAAGATTTTGCTTCAGATTTTCAGGCCTTTAAACATTTCAGTGAGAATATTGGAAAGGCCATGGAAACCCCGAGCTTCTTTCAGCCTTCACTGACACACCCCAGCCTGACGCTCAGTGCAACTGAAGAGACTTTCAGCAGCAAGGGCAAAGGAAGGACACCATCCAGTAAATGTGTAGAAATGTGTGCTGCCTTCCAGCTCTGCTCTCTCCCATGGCTCTGGACCTGTTAGATACAGCTGAAGAGCCAAACTTAGCTGGAGCCCACCTGGCTCAGCCTGGATTAATGCCACAATCAAGCCAGGAACATTTTCCCTCCAGATTCCTTTTAAGACAGTGAAAACATTGTGCAAATAAAGAGACCAGAAGTGAAGCTGTTTGGTGGCCAAGCTCACTCCATTTGCTTTCAGCTCTCAATTACAAGCATCACATCCAAGAGCCAAGCAGCAGGAAAAAACAAAAGCAGCCAGCCAAACCCTGCCACCAATTTTCAGAGTATAAATCCTAAACAAGTCAACAGATTTATACCAGTATAACCCCTTTGTGAGTGATCAAAATAGGAATAAAAGGCTGAGATCTTCCATCCATTTCATTACTAAACCAGAAACAACTTGGGTGCTCATCAAAATGACGACATTAACACAGCAGAGGAAAAGCTCCACTTTGTGTCCCAAAATCTGTGACACCCCCAAAGTCCCCACCAGCTGAGCCTGCCAGGATCACTGGCAAGACTCACAGAGAAACCATTTAAATGAAATTATTCTGGTCTCACTAAGTGAAGGAGGAGGAAATGGACAGACTGTGCAGCCACGCCCTGCCTCACCTGTGCAAGCCTTTCAGTTTTAGCACCATTTCCTGATCTGTTATTGAGCTCCTGACCCAGCAGAAGCTGCACTACAGCGGGAAAGCACTGCCCTAAGAGCATTAGCATTAAGCACTACAGGGACTACAATCACCAAGATCCTCACTCATCAGCAGTGGAGTGTAACTGCTAATTCCTCAAGGTTTTGTGGCTGCACATGGGCTCTGATTTCTTATAATAGGCCAGCGCAGCTGCATTTCAGAGAGCAATAAGCTGAGAAGTAATGAGGGTTATTCCATTTTTCCATCTCAGATCAAATCCTTGATCATGCTAGCTTAGGACAAAACTGGCTCACTGATGCAGACTCTCGATATTTTTGGTCAAACACCCATGATGCACCATCTTGCAGTGTTTACACAGAAGCAGGCCTGCATGGCAAGGCAGTTCCCTGAAGCATAAGATTTGATTAACCTCGTTAGCTTGCCTTGCAGAGCTGCAAATGTTGTTAGACATCATGAAATTATCCAGCCCTATTTAAAACCCAACCGGAGTATTTGGCCTGCTGACCTCCCCCAGCAACAAATTCCACAAGTAAAATTAACCACAGCTTTCACAGCCCAGAGTGGCTCAGTCCCTGATCCCAGCCAGGAACATCTCTTTGAGCTGCACCTATGGGAGCTCAGGGTTTCTCCTGCCGCTTTACCTTTCCCCACTGAGTCCCCAGACAGTCTCCATTTCAGTCCTTAAAAGCTAAGTCAGTCCAGACTATCATTAAAATTATTAAAGACAGTAATCAGCACCATTAAAATTATCACAAAGTGCACATGCTCGAAAGGTAAAGACAGAAGAATTAAAAGGATTATTCTCTGAACCCTCTCTCAAGGGTTATCCAGCATTATTGGGGCTGATGGAAAAGATTTTATCTGCACTGACATCCAAGGAAATACAAATAAGACTGAGCAGTCATATGTGCATTGACTTAACTGGCATACAGTAATGAATTCAATACTGACAAACCTCAGTTCTGCTCGAGGTGGAGACCCAAGCAGGTGCTTCACAAGGCAGAGCAGTAGACCTTACCTGAGAGCCGGAGAGTTTCTAACCTAAAGAACAGTCCTAGGAGTCGTAGGAAGTTCACAACCGGGCTTGATCTTAAGGGTCTTTTCCAACTTAAATTATTGTATACAAACAGTGACAGAGGACTGCAAGCACTAAAAACACTCACAGCTGGACACTTCCACGTAATTTGGAGCCAGTTACTCCCCCTCTCACTGAATTTCATTCCACAACTTCCCCACTGATTTCCCCTGGATGCTCCTTCAGGCCCCTTCAGAGCTGCCTGTTGCTTTCCCTGACTCACAACAACAATAAGCATTCAAAGCCCTTCTGCTGGAGGAACACACAGTGTCAATTACAGCAACATCATCCTTCTTAATCAAGTTAATTTCACTGGGTAATATTTTTCTCTGTTGGAATATTGTCAGGTGTTTTTAGATCTCCAATTTTATATAAATTTAGCCTCTGAATTCTCAAGGAGAGAGTTGCTAAGGTAACCAGAGCCAGCCATATTGCTGTATGTTCTCCCCATGGAGCTTCATTAGGGCCAATCAGTCATTTCCAGGGTAATAGAATATGTTGCTTTCAGAGATAAGGATACAGCTTTTTATAGTGTCAGAGTATTTTTATTAAGCATGTTAACCCCTTGCCCTCTTAAGAATCAGGCACTGGCCCTTTCCTTAGAACTGTAATACCCAAGAACTGAGATTCAGGCAGACTAATTGCTGACAGTTGAGCACCTACGGCCAGATCAGAGGAAGTCAGCATGCCTGGAGTATGTTGCCTTGTGATAAGGAAGCCAGGGGTGGTTGGGGATTGTTTTCTGCTGGCAGGGAGCCAGATCAGCTTTATATCCCAGTAGCCAGGCACAAAGCCTGCTTCTGAAATAGATCTGACCTGCATGAACCAAGAGGTTTGGTATATATATTTCTTGTTCCAGTCTAGACATATGGACTACCTGCTATGTTTGGTCTCTCACGTGAGCATCATCATCTTTCACATCTAAGAGCTACTTTACACCTGTTCGTAGAATTTATTAGCAGCTACTTTGGAAGACTGCTTAGAAAAAACCACTGGTATCAGATCAATTCCTAGAGATGAGACTTAGATCTGCTTCCCCAGAACCTAGACACCTCCCAAGTTTCAGCGAGCTGAAAACAGCACAGCCAAGACCTGCACATTCTGTAGTCAAAAAGACTCCGTTGTTCTAATTGTCCCTGCACCACTCATTAACTATTAAGACCAACTTCAGAACACACATTCTCATTTCATATGCATGCTAGCTTCCAAAATTAATTTTCTCCAAACTTTCCAGCCAGTACTAAGGAAACCCCACTGTAGCAGAACAGCTGATGTTTGTGTGAGTCACACTCGCTGATCCATCTCCTCCTCAGTCTGCACCTCCAGCATGGAGCTGCTCCAAGGTTATTTCTTCAACTCTAAGTAACAAATTTATCCCTGTGCCTCTTGCTCATCAATAGTATCAAGAACACCTGAGCTGGACATGACTTGATCTCCCTTGGGCAGAAAAATTTCAAAAAAAAAAATAGTACTAAGAAAGAAAACACATTTGCTGCTGAAGTGGTGGGAAAAACCCAACTTAATAGCAGCTTTGTGCATCTCAGTGTCCATCCAGTAGGGCTCCTCCAGAGTCCTGCCTGCAGACCAAAAGCTGCAGTCATAAGACACCAGAAACCCAAAGGAAAAACCTTCCCCTCCTTCCTCCTCCATTAATCTCTCTGGAGGCTCCTCCTGGTGCAGAAAGATCCGGTTACACCTCATTGCTCCCGCTCTCCTGAACATCGTGTCCATCTTATTGAATAATGGATATAACACTGCAGTCGGGAAGGACAGCATCTGTCAGCTGATACCATGTTTATTGTTTTCCCTTGAAAGAGTCCATTATTGTAGTCCTGTAGCAGGTTCACTTGCAGACAAACAGAAGCTGTACTTAAAAGAGGCAGGATCTTTTGTGCTGGAGAAGTAGAGACAGCTGGGCACTGGCATATTTTTGTCATCTCATGATTTTTTTCTTGCTGTTATATATTCACTAATAGGATAGGAAAAGTAATTATGTGGAACTCAAATAAAATTAATGAGATAATGGCAACACTTTTTAAAAGATGCCTGAGAAAATCCAGCATTTGCAGCACAGAGGTATTTAATAATCATTTGGGTAAAAACTCAACTTGTCCCAACATGAATTCACTGTTGATGCAAGCACATGGAAACTAATGAAATTCAGAGCAATCACCACACTTACATCTGGTTTGAATTTGTTTCTTTGAAATGGAATTGTGGGGCATGAACACACATTTGAATACAAGAACAGCAGCAGTGATGGATGACACCCAGACAAAAAAGCAAAGTGGGCAAGGTGTTTTATTTTGGTAATTCTTTGGAGTTTTTTTTGTTCTTCCTTATGACATTGTCTCACTTTCCTCCTAAAAATGGAACCTGCCCCTATAACAGAGGCTACAAAGAACCTGCAAGAGTGAACCTAAAGCATCATTCCAAGGGTCTTAGGAGTCCATTTCCCTGTGCATAGCTGTACTGCAATGGAGGACAGGAGTGGTGTGTCCATTTGCAAGAGAGGGATTAGCTCCTCACCCCTCTTCTGACCTCCCTTGAGGTCAGTCCTGCAGCCTGCATGGGGTGTGCAGTAAGAAGGGTGAAGATGAACACCCTTCACGTGGCTGCTGCATCCCATCACAAGGTGTAAGACAGGGCTGGCAAGACGTGGATGCAAGTTCAGTACCACCCCTCTTTCAGTTTTCCAGAGAAGAAACCCACGAGCAAAGAAAATCAGAGGCATCTTCCTCATCGAGATTACCCACACTAATGAGAGTGTTTAGCTTGCAAAGCTTGACTGCAGCTGATGCAACACAGAGCTCAACTCAAACAGAAAAAGCCCAGCAAGCTGCAGGGAAGGTGCTCCCAGCCCAGGCTCCCAGGGAATACCTCCCCATTAGTAATCATTAAGCACTGAAGGGGGAAATGAGAAACAGAACCCATTCTGCTTTAGTCATCCCCCTGATACAATGGCTACCCAGGTTCTCTTTAGCTTCTTTTCATCAGTGCTCCACTGATCTCCAGACAGGCATGGAAATCCCAGGCAGGCTGCAGCTGCTTGTGGGGAGCAGTTTTGTGAAGTCTCCACTCCCTAGGACTGTCCCCTTCAATAGCAGGTGATGGCTTTTCTGCTTTGCAAATCAAAACACCTTTCTAGCAAAGGAAAAAATAAAGCAATAAGAAGGTACATTAACCCCCTGCAGGAAAAATCTGTGTTCCTGGGCCTGAACATCTGCCTTGAATGCTTTGTGAAGCAGCCAAGTACTATTAGGAGCATAATCAGCCTCAGAAGCTTTTTAGGGCGAAGCTGCTTGACTTGAACTTGAATCCTCCCATGAAGCCCTCAAAGCTCCCATTTGAACCCTTTTTGAACCTGTTACTGTCTCTTCACATCTTCCTTCCCAACCACCAGCACCTCCCATTTGCCTTTTACCGAGGGCTCAGTTCAGTGCCCGCCTGACCCCATTTTCCCTCCAGGACTGTTGCCTCCCACCTGAGGCACCCTTAGACACCCCACACCAATCTTGGCTGCCTGCTGTAGCCCCTTTGAAGCAAGGATTCCAGGCACCTAGAGCTCCGTTCCCTGCAAAGCCACCTCACCTCCAGGCTGCCTGCTGCTGAGCTGCATCTCTGCAGATTTCCCCATCAGCTGTAATCGCTGTTCATCGTAAGAAAGGAACCCAGGATAAATATAAACTAAAAAGTACCACTTCAATATAAAATGCAGCACCTCCCACCCCTCATTTCTACTCAACCAATCCATCACAAAAACCCTTGGGACAATAGGATGTTCTTTGCAGCTTGATGCTGTGGAACAAGTAGCAAAGCTCACGGTAATGATGTGATTGACGTCAGTTATCTTGGAGAGAATACCCATTAAAAGGGGTTTTTTCAGCCCCTGGCACAAAAACAAGTCATCTCTAATTGCAGTTATGCCTTACCAGCTAGGAGAAGTGTACAAAAATCTCACTGCTTTGCCATGTGAAGATGATTTATCTCATGAGGCCTGAAAAGTAAAGTAACAAAGACAATAGCCAAATACAGTCAGAGGAGGAGACAGAAGTGTTTTGAGGAAGTTTAATTCATTGGAGACCAAGAAGAGAAAGTAAACTACTCTATTATGCTTCCTCTTTTCCAGACGTGGAAGTAAAGAACCATCCCACTTTCTGGAGCTCTGCATATCACAAGTGCAGCTTCTCAGGCACTGTTACTCAGCCAGAGGTTCAGAACAACTCAAAAACTGATCAGGATTTTGAGCATCCTTCATTCCTGCTGGAGTTAACATCACGCTGATAAGCACCAAGAAAGTTTGAAAGCTTATGCAAAACTTGCCCAAGTAAACGATCTAAACGCCTTTGATCTTCAAGCCACAGCAGGAAAAATCATAGCAAAATGAGTTTTTCTTCTATTCCAGCATTTGTGCTCCTGGCTGGAATTAGAAAGATGCATATAAACAGAGCCTTCTCTAACCTCGAAATATGATACTTGGCAGAGTAAGTGCCACCTTAGGCCACCCTCTTGTGGCCAGGGACAATTTCGCAGCCACCTTGTCCCGCTTTTCCCTCTCCGTCACACCGATGGCTCCCACTCCCCCAGCATGGGAGGGGTTACTGAACCCATGCTTTGGGTTCCTTCATGGGTTCCGCCCCACTGCAAAATGAGGCTCCCCAGGAGATGCATCAACTCCAACGAGGAATTACATATTAATAATGCCCGTGCCTGGGAGATCAGATTCCCCGGGGGAAGGTGAATGGTAAATCCGTGCTTCCCTCCGAGCACATCACTGCACCCTGATCCCAGCCTCACCACACCACCCCTGGGAGCTCCAGAGAAGCCAGCCTGCTCCTGCCTTGGCTAGTGCTTACTTGTGAGCAGCCTGCTCCAGCTCGGGACATTCCATGGCTCTCAGCACCCATCCCACCCTGCAGCAGGGCATTAGGCTGTGTGAGGCAGAGCTGCTCCTCTAAAGTCTCCTCAGAATGGCAGGGCGTGCAGCCCCTGAGTCAGAGTCAGTTCAGTGAGCTGATCTGACAGGAGGAGGAAGAAAAAAATGAAAGAAGTCTTCCAGGAGATCAGTTTCTAGATCTAATTTGCCCTGAGTGGATGAAAGAGAAGCAGGGGGAGGGTGATGCTGAGAGCTGGTAGGGAAAGGTGATGGCTGCACTTTTCTGTAGCAGGGTCCTGGTTAGATGCAGCATCAATTCACATCCTAAACCTCTGCCAATGTTTTCATGTCTGGATAGCATAACCAATGCATACCCACACTGTCCCCACATCATAAATATGTGCCTTTAGCCAAAGCAAATTAGAATTTAGGATAAACAGCCCTTATTTTCAGTTAAACCTTTTTATGTACTTTTGTAGAGCAATAGCAACACTTCAACCCTCTGCACAAGATACTTATTAATAGCAACAAAACCAAGTAAACAAGGCAGGAGAAACAACCAGGGTATTTTATTGCATCTAATCCTCCTTTTGCATCATTCATATTTATACAGGCCAGAGACTGATTTTCTTGGTCTGCCAAGCATGGCTGATAGATACACTGCAAACACAGAACAGAGCCTTCCTCACAGCCAGCTTTTTCTGTGTCTCACTAGAGTGCTTTTGTTTTATCTCTCTCCACACCTTTGCAGGAAGACAAAAGATTACAGCTCAGATGGGTGGGCAATTGTTAAAGGAAGGAGAACAAAATAAGCAGCCAGGCCAATCTGAGAAAAGGATGTAGGCAGAGCTAAGACATAGAGACATCTCCCCTGGATTTAGGCACTAAGGACCAGGTAAAGCATTTAGGCACTAGCAGCCACTGGAATAGGGAATTAATGCCCAGCTCCTTTTGAAAAAAATTAAACCTTTGCCAAAATAAGAGGTGAGAGAAAGGAAGAATTTTGTGCTGATGGTAAAAAGGTGGTGTTGCAAGATTCAAGGCAGTAGCTTTTTGCTCCTCAGTCCTCTTTGCCCCTAAGGGGACCTCTGGACCAGGGCCCTGCAAGCAGCCAGAACAGCATAAGAGCCACCCCAGGCAGAAATGGTACATCAGCGTGGTGGTGTGTGCAACTGAGACCTCCTCTAGTCCATCCAGCAGCAAGGTCCGAACTTGCATCTAAATTCATGCTGCCTTTTTCTCAGTTTGCAGTTACTCTCCCAGCTGAGATGCTCTCCCAGAAAGCCTTAAAATAATGGGTTTTTTTCCCCCCCAGGAGCAGTAATCTTACCTTCTTTTCACCTTCTACTGCATATCCTTATGTGCTCAAGGCTTTTAAATACTGAGTCTTTAAGAATCTGAGCAGCAAAAAGCAAAACCCTCTTCAGACACGTGTAACTCAAGACAGTCTCAGTCTTATTTTGCTCTGTTTGATTTAAGCCCCTCCCCAGACAACACAAAGTGAGCTGCCCGGTGCTGCAGAGATGGATAGATCTGTTTGTACAAGACTTGGACAATTGCTCAGATAAAATCTTTGTCAATACTCCCTATTGTCACATCCACCTTGCATGCACAAATAAATCCTCTCTCACTGGCCCATCTTTCCCTTTGCTATTATGCCTGGTGTAAGGATAGAGCACCACGGGCTTCAAAAGAGCCTACTGCAACAAATTTACACCGCCAAAACCTAATTCTCTGAGAGAGGGAGAGAAAAAAGCTAAACAAAAAGAATCTGATGCTTTACACCTCCTCAGTGCCCTCTCAAGAGCCCCCAACACCCATGGAAATTGCACAGGTGGCAGGAGGCAAGCCACACCAGGGGATAACTCTGAGGGCAGCACATCTTAAGAGGAACAGAGCCAGGATTTTCCTGGTCCAGGGGCAGCAGGGCCATTGTAGAGCAGGCTAACAGGGTGCTCTGCAGGACAGAAGCAAACCTGTGTTACACCATTCTTCCTCTAGACTTCGTTACTCGGGATAGAAAATGGGGTCACTTCCCCTGATGTGCAGCACAGCTGATTAGGATGGCACCGTGAATGTGTCAGCTCCACGTGCAGGGCAAGCAAGCACAGGATCTGCTCTCTGCTCTGTCAGGATCACCTGTTTAAGGGATGAAGACTCAGTCTTGGGGAGCAAGCAAATCTCCCAGGGGACAATAGGACGGAACCACCCAGCAGAGAAGTTGGCCAGGCCTAGATTTAACACAGAAACATGTATTTCCTGTCTCCTCCACCTCAAGTGCCCAGAAAGCAGACACCACATCAGTTACCAACCAGCCCCAGGAGGATCCTGCCTTCCTGCCTGTGTCCCCAGGGAAGTGCAACTCCTTAAGAGGAAAGAAATATTGATGCTCAAGAGGTACAGCATAAAAATAACTTGGGCAAAGGTCTCTGCTTTTCCCTCAAATTAGGTATTTCCCATTACACGGATTTATCCCTTTTGCCAAATCTCACATTCTCATTCTCCATAACTATTCCCAACAAGTCAAAAGAGCTATGAGGGCTTTCATAGAGAAATCGAAAAGAACTTCCTCACACTGAAGAAAACAGGTTAAGTTCAGCAGGCCTGCAGGCTTTGCTGCTGGGAGGGCAGGGAGGCCAAAAGGGAAGGAGGAATATCTGCATTGCCTTGTAGCACCAGGCACACACCACGGACACCACAACTGATCCCAGTTCTTTAGAGCATTATGATACATGGGGAGATGGTAAACACATGGCCCTGGCACCAGGTCACAGCTCATTCCTACCCACAGGAAGGACAAGAAGGTAGTGACAGTCAAAATGGCTTCACCAAACATCTACCCAGACAGCATGACAGCCCAGAGTGGCACAGAAATCCCCTTCCCAATCCCTGGCTCACCAGTCTAAAAATAGCCATTCTCTGGAGCTACTTTGGTCTAATTTGCCAGGGGCAAACTGCACCCAGCAGCATCAGGGGGGAGCGAGCACATCACGCTCTCTGTCCTGGGCTCGTTAACACAGGCAGGCAGCACACACAAATCAATAGCCAGGGTCTGAAGTTTCACAGCAGGTCATCATTTGATCTGGTAATACATCTTCTATGGTTTATTACTGGGGACAACAGAAGTAGAGGGAAAACATAGTTTTCATCCTAGCCGTGACCAATGGGTTACGGGGAAGGAATGTCCAGAGTGAGGGACTGAGTTATTTCATTAGGGCACACATTAAACACTGATTCTGTTCTCTGCAGGAGGGATGCTGTCCAATGAAAATGTCAAATCACAGCAAAATGAGTTCAAGAAATAACATAGCCTGGAAATAGGGAAAAGGATCCTAAACTGACACCATTAAGACACTCTTTGAGATTGTTACTAAAGAATACCAATCCATATCCCTCTTTCCTGTCCCCTTTGAGTTGTGGGGAGAAGAAGTAAGCTGTCTAACCCTCTAATTTCACAGCTTCAATGGAAAGCAAAGGTTTTTAGCCACCCCATTTTCCATGCTGTTGCTGCAGCCCCTGTACGTGCATTAAATTGGAGCCACAGCTGTGCAGTTTTTCCCCTTGGGTACCCCAGAGGGTTTCAGTTCAAGGTTTAGTCACCCACGTGTCACCAGCCTACCTGGCAGAGTGTACCCAGCCCCTAGAGCAGCCCAGGGCTGAGCACAGGATTCTAACCCCACCGAAGCCTTTAACGCCACAAGGTTCTCACTGCTGTTGCAGTTGAGGGCTGGTAGGAGTCAGATACAATTTACACCTCAGCACATCGACCAAAAGCCCCTCACTCCCCAGTTCAGCCGCTGTTAATACTCTTCCTGAGACTCTTGCTCAGGAGCACACACAGCTCCCAGTGAGGCAGGGCCCTGCAGCAGCCCCAGTGCTCACACAGTGACACCACACAAACGCTCAGCTGCACGGTGACTGCTGCTGTCCCCAAATTCACCCAGCACAGGCATCACCCTGAGCTGAGAATAATCCTCCTTTCACTCTTTCAGCCTTCCCTCGGTGCAGATGAAGGCAGGGAGCCAGACAGAGAGCAGGTAGTTCCCATGCTGATACCAAGAGGAAGGAAAGTACCAAGAAAGCACCACTTACTGGAAAAGCTTCCCAAAGTAAACAGGAGCTACTCACCAAAGGTGGAACACAGCAGTCCTCTGCTCTCCCTAGCACCCTTCTCTCTGCTAATGCTTCAGGGATCACAGCTCTTAGGTGGTTACAGGTGCCCTTAAAAGCACTGTGGTGTGAGCTGGTTTCCTCCCTCCTTAATTGAAGAAGGCTGGGGCAGCACCTGAGACCAGTCTGTGGCTGCTTCACAGAGCAGATGGCTTTGCTGGTCCTAACAAAGCCAATCAGGAGTGTGTGTTGTTTTCCAGAGGGGTTGTGGGTGATATCCCTGAGAATGGCAGAGACAAAAAGTTAATTTCTTTTATACAATTGCCCCCTCCCATTAAATCTTTAGATATGTTTTTTTTGTTGTTGTTTTTCAACTACAAAACGCCTTATGGAAATCAGTGAGCTGCAGATAAAGAGTTGAAATCTCTGTTTGTCCAATACCTGTCCAGAGCACATGGAAATCCCAGGTATGTTACTGACACAGCAAATCTCATGGACCCACTGAAGTGCACAAGCTAGATCTTAAAGGTTTTGGGAAATCTTGGGGACCACGGGAGAAATTTTGACCCAGTAACACCTGAATCAAATTATTTCAATGTTTTGTCTTACACTTCTCTTGGGAATGGCCACAGCAAATAAAAATATTATAAAGAAATTATCTGTCTTAAGTGTTTGCTCTGAGTTTAATGGAACTGCTCTCATGTGGAAGGTTTCCTGCCTATAAAAATGTTTGCTAAGTCCTAACTCATGGTCTATGGCTATTGCAAGCTGCTCACTGTCAGAAAAACATCCATCCCATTAGTGAATAACCCAGAACCCTCATTGAATCAGTTTTCATCTCCTCGTGTGGATGCAGTGAGATTTGTTGGGAACTGGCACCACACATATGAGAACACAGATGTCCCGATATTCCTCCCAACAGGTGGGGAGCAATTGCACAGAATGCTGAAGACCTAGACATAATAGCAGTATGAGATTGAGGAAATATTTTTACAAACTAAGGTAGAGGCTTTCACTCAAAGGAACTCTGAAACACCACACCCAGCTTGTATGGTGAGAGAAAACACAAATAAATCTTTAGAAGTTTTATTGTCTCTGGAAAAGGGTTTATTGTACAAATCTGTGTGTGTGCATAAAGGTCCATTCCTTATTTAGTTCTTCAGGCAGCTTTTAGTGGGAGACATTTTACAATCTTGTTTGGATAAGAAAGAATATTGTGACCAGACAGCTGGGCAAATACCTTACCTTGGGAAAACCCCAGCTGGCATTTCCTGCCTCCTCACTCCCGATAAGGAAGTTTTCACAGGCTGGTTCACCATCTCCAAAGCTGCCTCCAGCCTTGCGCTGCTCGTACAGAGCTGCAGAGGAGCTGCAGACCCACGTGCACTACAGGGTTAACCAGAAGCCAGGCTGTAAAAGCAATTCCAGCCCTCGCTAATCCCATCCACTGAGCTGTGAGTCTGTTCCCAAGCTTTCCCGGCACAGCTCATTGCTGCATGTGCCTTTATATTATAGCAGAGCGCTTTATCTTTTGGCTGAATTTTTGTGGGGCTGTTGAATACAGTGATGTTTCAAGCTGCCCTGTCCAGATAAAGGACTGGGGCTGGACTTCTTGGAAATGCAGGATTTGTGTCCCCAGTCAGAGTGTTTTTCCTTCTGGCATGTGCTCAAATTGCCCGTAACCTGTGAGAGCAAAAAGAGTTTCCAGAGTAGGATGCCCTAGATTTTATCATCACAGCTTGATCTACGTAGTGGCCTTTCTGCTGCTGACAGCAATCTAGTCTCAGATATTTAGACAGGGTCCTTTCTCTTCTGGGTTCACTCCCCTGAGACTTCTCTGGCTCGAAGTTCTCTCGGAATCTCCCTGACTCATGTGCCTTCTGGACATCTCCTCTGCTTGTCACGCACGGGAGCCGCCTCGGGGTAGATGTCCTCTGGCCACCTTGTACTGGTGCAACTGGAATGACCGTGCTGAGGACGCTGATGGTCAGACTGTGATCTGTAACTGGGAAACACTGAGGGACCCAGGAAAGTGGTGTGAGAAGGGAACAGGCTGGTGACTGCCTCTCACCCAGCTGCTCTGGATGCTGAGGACCCAGATTGACTCAGAAAGCTCCCAAAACACTTCCTCCTTCTTATTCCCATACCCCTGATTGCATCTTAGTCATGGCTGTAAATGCTGGCTTCCCTTCCTCCCCAAATATTCCATTTACTCTAACAAGACGTGGATTGCACTTAATTGTTTATCTGAGCTGAAGCTGTAAACTGTTTAAATGATTCATCCATTAATATTCAAGGTGGGTGCTGCTTTCACACGTTGCACTGTGCGGAAAAACAAGAGACGCACGTGTTATTTTAATGAATCGGTAATTACTGCTCATAAAATGTTATGAAGATAGGGCACACCACTATTTATTAGATAGCTATTTTAGGTTGTTTCCCTTAATTTGGTGACAAACTCTGGAATTTATCTGTGAGAGGAAGGTGCTTCTCCCCAGACCATTGTGAGTTTGTTTCTGGTACCTACACTGGGAATGATGCGCTGGAGCATCGTTAGGAGAGGCAGGATGCCAGCCCACAGTAGGGATATGCAGACCAGCATTTTGCCAACCCAGCCTGCAAATAACTTTGTTCAGACCCGGTAGTTTCTGAAAAACAAAAAAGGGAAAAACAACCCTGATTGCTTGCTCGGGCACGGTGCAGGGCAGCTGGACAGAAACTGTCTCTCTTGGCAGAGCATCTTGTTTCAGCTCCGCTCACCCCTTCCCGTGCTCACTCCACACACTTGGCAACGGGACCCCTCTGTGTCCTGAACAAGGATCAATTCATCATGTGAAATAGGAAGGCATCAAGCCCACTCCCAGGGGTAATTGCTGGGAACATGGGGATTGAATGACTAAAGCCCCATTTAAGTGACAGGAATTCTGCCTTTCATTTCAGTGTGGCCAGGATTTACTTGCAAGAAAAGAGGGGAAAGTTCCTAAGATTTCATTCAATTTGGATAAGTACCAGCAGTTTGTTTGGTTATCCCAGAGCCTTTTATCTGCAGTAAATACAAAAAGAAAAGGCCTTTGAGAAGACAGATTGAGAGGATGTTAAATAAGTTGTTACCCTTTCCTTGTTCTGAGTGCAAGCAGACAGTTTTCATGGATAGAGGCTCTAAAAGGCTGCCTACATATGATCAAGAAGTAAATTGTATTTAAGACTTTAATGATGGAAATTTAACTTGCTGCTTCTGGCTTACCCTGGCCAAGCCAGTGGATCGATGCATGAGGGTCATGCATTTTTAGCTGAAGTGCTGTTGACAAATGGTGATGAGTTTGCAGAAAATTATTCAAGAGACATAAGCAACTACAGGCAAGGAGTGTTTTTCCTTTATAAGAACTTGCTAAAATGTGATTCTGAGAAGCCTGTGCTTCAGTGAAACTTTGTCTCCTGACTTCTCACCTCCAAAAGTCTCGAGTTTTTGCCCAGAATGGAACTCTTGTGATGCAGACAGTAGTCTGGTTTCAGCGTAATTCTTCCCTGCTCTGGTGCCAGAGAGGTTTGGTAACAGCCGTGAGACTGAATCAATATTTGCAACAATTACAAAGGAATTTTACCTTCAGGCTTCCTGAGTTCAGCTGGCTTTTAAATTTGTCAGAAATAATTCTCCACCATCTCCTTGCAGGTTTTAGCAGTAGACCTGAACATACAGTCATGTGGAATAGACAGATGGTCCAACCCCAGCTACCTGTGCAAAGGTGGCTCTGGGTTTGCATGATGCCACTTTAAAAAAGAAGCACAGGACTTTGGAGAACCCGAAACACATCTACACAATATCATTTCAGTCAGGTGCTCCGAGCAACAAATGTTTTTGCTCAGCTAATTTATTGTCCTTAAAAAATGTCCTATGGGACAAAATATCATATGGTTGATTGTTCATGAACATTTAAAGAGTTTCCTATCTGGCAATTCTTTCTCCTCCTGACAGAATATCAATCCAGCCATTCTGTCAGCTCCTGTGCTTTAGTTTAGTTACTACCACAGTTACTGCTACAGCAGTAAAATTTATTGATCAGACATTCTTGCTTTACAAGGTAGAAATGGAGGGCTGTGACTGCTCATTCCCCCACAGCATGCAGTAGCTGTCTTTGGAGGTGAAGAGCTTTGAATGTTTATGGAGCTGCAGACTGTATTTTCCAAACGGGATGCTAGGAATGACAACCAAAAAAAGAATAATCGAGCCAGCGGGAAAGGAAAAAAAAATAGTGTTTGGGCTCTCACCAACCACTGTTCAGATATGATTGTCTACTCCTGACTAGGGTAGAACCGGCAGTGAGCTCCATGGGATTCTCCCTTTCCCTCCCTGCGCTAGCTCATTCTCTCCCTGGAAAGTGCAGCCCTGTGAGGCAGCTGGAAAAACCCATTTGTGTGAAGTAACGCAGCTGCAGAGCCATTGGGGTGAAGGTCTGTTCTGCTCCCAAGGCCAGGGGACTGCTTTGCATCCTGACCCTCAGCACCACCACCATCCCCAGCTCTGCTGCCGTGCTCCTGCTGCTGGCAGGGAGCGAGGGGCACTGCTGGCGTTTGGCAGCTGTTGTCTCATTAGTTCTCCATTAACTATCAGGAGCAACATGTGATGCATTCCTATACCCCTCTAGCTGTCAAAGGTATTAAAATGCCCAGTGCCATCTGACTGGGAATGTGAAAGGCAGTGGTGGAAAGACAGGACACATTAAGCAACTCAGAAACCGAGGGGCCAGCTGGTGTCTTAAGAGGGTGTCATTTGTAAGGCACAAATGGGTCTAAGTGAGCACAAGGGAGGCTCTGACCCTGAGCACTGAAGCACGTACTTCTCTTTAAGCAGTTAGTAATTCCACTAAATTCATGGGCAACAATATTTTGGACCAACTCTTTTCTGTGTCTAGTGCTCCCTAGATGAAAAATAGAAGTGATAATATCAGCTTGCCAGTTGTTGAGGCTTACAGGCTAAATGTGTGCCGAGTGCTTTGAGATAGGAACCTAGGAAACAGGCCCAAAGGGGACTCCAAGGGTACCAAACCTCATAGGCACATCCACCACTTAATATCTTTGATAAATTTAGCATGCTCCATCCTGAAACCTGTTAAATTTCTCACCCAAAGTATTTTGGCTAGCAAACTATTCACAAATGTTACCTTTCTGAGGTTTAGAAGCAGGGCTGTTTGTGTGGGCAAATGATGAAAAGAGAAGAAAATGCATTTAGGGAAAGATTATCAGCTGCATTATGAGCCAAAAGGAACAAGTGTGCTCTGAACAGTCCATTTGCTTCCTGCCTGCTCTGGGCACTGTTCCCCTGTCCTCTTCCATGGTTTATGTCACTGTTCTCCCTCCAGCCATTATTGCCCCATTACTCTTTCTGTTTTCTGCAGACACTGCGCCCTCCCCACCTTTTTCCCCACTGAATTTTGGATCCTCTCCTCCTTCACCACCTGATTTTGAACACCAGAAATCCAGTCCCCTCCTTACCATCCAGGAACATGGGCATTTACCCTTTTGCACTGAGCTCCTGGAACGCTGTCAGCATTCAGCCACACCCCAGGCTGGGGTCAGGAAAGCCTCTGGCCGCAGAGAAGACCCTCTGCATTCCAGGAGATTCCGTTTCTTCCCTTCATGCTGGCTGGTGGAATGATCTGTGTGGGGGAAATGGAGAGCCCAGTGGAGGAGTGTGGGAAGTGTGGCTGTACCAGCACCCCCAGGCTGCCAATAACCATCGGGATGATGGTGCCTGAGCCAGCGTTGGGAACCACGAAAGCAGGAAGGAGCCAAGCGTGCAGCAGTAGAACATTATTTTTCTTCTCTTTTCAGTAATTATTTCCTAGGATGAGAGTTTGCTTTCGCTCAACATTTTAAAATTGAGGCCACTCTCTGTGCAGCGGTCACAATCTGCCCAACATTCACATCCGACAGTGAGGACAGGACCTGGCGTTGGATATCATCCATCAACGACAGATCCACACCACCGTGTGACGGAGGGCAAGGCAGGGAGGAAGGAGGGGGGGAATGGGAGGTGCAGAGGGCTGGTAAACAGCGCACAGAAATCTCATTTTCAGTTGCCAGCTCAAAAACAACCCCAGCTTGCTGTGGCCCAAAGCCATTTCCTGTTGAGCGTAATGACTTTGGTACTTGCTCTGCACTTATTAGACAGGCAACCAAAAGAAAACAACAGCAAAAAGCTGTCTTTGAAAATGAAGCAGGCATTGCTAACAGCAGCTATCCATCTTAGTCTCCATTTCCCCCTGGAAACAGATCCCAGCAATTAGCAGGACACCCACATCTTTCATGGAAAGAAAAAAAATGTTGCATAAACTCCAAACCTGCTTCTGTCTCTCTGTGAACATCAAGAGAGGGAGTGAAGGGACCCTTCAAGCCTATGTAGTCCAGCCCCCCTGCAGTGAGCAGGGACATCTTCAACTTGATCAAGTTGCTCAGAGCCCCATCCAACCTGGCCTTGAATGTTTCCAGGATGGGGCATTGGGCAGCCCATGCCAGTATTTCATTGCCCTCACTGAAAAAAAACTTATTCCTTGCATTTAATCTAAATTGACCCCTTTTCAGTGTAAAACCATTTCCCCTTGTCCTCCTGCAACAGGTCCTGTAAGAAGGAAGCTTTTTCCCACAAATAGAGGTCTGTGCTCAGATTCTGAGCTCCCAACAAACCCGCTGGCACCCCACAGAGACAATTTGCTCCTTGGCCAAAACGCCGTGGCCGCCCTGGTGTGGAGCCCTCCTGCAGCAGCAGGAGCCGCCCCGCGGCAGCCGAAGCAGCTGAATCCTCCTGCAGTCGGGAGAGTTGCAGTCCCACAGCCCTTCCTGCGTGAGCTTGGATCAGGGCAGTGAAGCAAAATACCCTTAATCCTGACCTGGCGGTGTTGGAGGCAGGCACTGTGCATCTCTGCTGTTTTGCACATAACACCTTTACTTTTTCTCCGCCTGACGAGCTCCAAACTGGCAGCCAAGAGTGACAGTGGATTCTTTCCTCGTCACGCAGCTGTGCTGGCAGTGCTGATGAATGTTTCAGGATAACTAACATCCTCCTCATCTCGGATTCCTCTGCACCTCTTAGCCTGTTCATGTGGAAATGGCACAGCCTTGGATTTGAGCAGCACTTCTTCCACAGACTCACTTTCCCTGGTATTTGTCCATGTCATGGCATGTACCCATGTGAAAGAAAAAGTATGTTGAGGGTAATGGAGCAGAAGGACAGAGGGTCATCATTATTTTTTAAGCTGCTTCGAGGATTCCAAAGAAACTGCTTCCAACTGACAATTATGTAGGCATTTTGTTGTGGCTGCCCTGCGGGAGGAAGTTTGGCTCCACCACACCTTCCCCTCGCTCAGGCTGCTTTCACTTGAATTTTAATGATCTAAAAGACCCTTCACACTTGAGAAGGACAAAATCAATAAAGTGTTTAATGCGGAGAGATGGCACAGGGTGACCCCGAGTGCTGTTCTTTGTGGATGAAAAATGCCTCATTTAGAGTTTTTTAGTTTGTGGATCTCCCCCAGCAATAAATTTGGTTTCCTGTCTTTTGCATTCGCTTTCAATTTCAGGAGAAATTGGCTCCCACAATCAGGGCAGGGCAGGGAGATGGATCTGGACTGATTTTGTGCACACACTTCACAATCACCCAAGAGAGGTATAGCTGGTGGAGTTTTCCAGCAGCACAGATCGGCTTCTCCATGAATAGGAGAGCTGGCACGATGAATACTGAAGCTTTCATCGCTACCAAAACATCCACAATAGTCCTTAATTCCTTCCTAGCTGAAGAGGTGGCCTGTAAAGACTGGAGCTGTTGAAGAGATGAAATGATATTTTGTCCCCAACAGAAAGCAGCTGATAATGAAATAGAAAAGCACAGCCCACACTATGCTGAACATCTGCATTTGGATTTTAATTCTCCATCCCCTCAGAATCCTGTTTTAGTATTGTCCAAAGGGAGATAAAAAATGATGCCTTCTTTTATTATGTCTGTGAGTTTTTGGCAGCGAGGCGAGCCCGTATCTTGCAAACTGATGTTCTCTCTGATGTGAGGAGTTTGGCTGCTTTGGGCTCTTGTAACTGCATTTGCTTTTGGCCCAGAAGAGGCAAGAACAAGAGAAAAGAACTCACCTTGCTGTTTCAGGTAATTGGGAGCCAGTCAAACAGCCTGGGACCCTGCCCAGAGCTTTTCATGGGGACCCTGCCCACACAGGGCTCGGCGCTCTCCTGTTCAGTCAGTGGGATGGTGTCTATCACATGATTCCAAACCACTTGAAATAACCTGTCTGGATCTCTCACAACAAAAGTCTTTCCCACATTTTTATACATCGAAATACCACAGAACAGTATTGCAAAACCTGCATCCTGGAGGAACATGATGGAAATAGAGATTTTTCTTCACTGCCAGAATGAAACTCGCTGAGTCTTATGATATGTCCTGTTTTTCTCAGCACTGAATCTCCTGCAGATGCATGATTAGATAGAAATCTCAGCTACGGGATTCCACAGAAAAGCTTGAATTCAATGCTAGGGTTTAGGAAGCAGAAGGTGCACCAAAAAAAAGTTAAAATATCACACTTTCTTGGAATCCGACTCGTGCGTTAGGGATGGTAGATTCTGGAAATGGTTAATTAGTAAAAGCACTTGGGATATTCTCAGCTAGGAAATCTTCTGTGCCAGGATCACAGAGGGCTAGGGTTTAATCTAATACACAGCAGCAATGGGAATTATGCTCCCTGCTGTATTTCAATATCCAGTGAGCCATTGCTTGGGTGTGTTTGGATACCTCCATAGCCTTGCACTTAGGAAGCACAAGGGGATTTACTTTCCTCTAAACCCAATTAATCAGTACCTGTGGAAGGCACAACGGATTTCAGTACATTTTGTTAAAATACTAAGGGTCTTTTTTTTTTTAAACTTATTTTTGAGCAAATGAGTGCCCTTGATACTCACTGCTATTGCATTTAGTTAACTGTGGTTCCTGCCTATAGAGAAATCACACAAGTGCTGAGCACTGGACCATTAGCTCTTGGGTGTCCTGCACCAGAACGTCCCTCCTCACCAAAGGCTTGTCCATCTGTTATTGAGAGTGGTGGTTAAAGATCAAAAGAGGTACACTAAATCTTATTTCTGTTTCCTCAGGAGAAGATCTGTGTGAATGATCAAAAATCTGCAAATGTAAGAGACTCATATAAGAGGCTGAGTGACTCCCAAAGCTTTGGATCAATTAAAAATGTAACCAAACCAATAAAGAATCGATGCCTTAAGTGGCCACCTAAAACACAGAGCCCAAACAAGAATAAAGAGAATAAAAGAAGGTATTTATTTGAAGGGCCTTCAAAGGCACACCCTGGGCAGTCCAGAGGCTACACCCCAGATGGACACCTGGGATGGATGCTGTGTCACGGGTTCTTCACAGTTTTATAAATTTGGTTCATTTGCATATCAGGGTTAATTCTCCAATTATCACCTCAGTTCATGATGGAATTACCCCAAGTTTGCCCCCCTTTAGAGACTTTTAGTTGACACATTTTGGGCCTGGTGTCCTTGGAGTGGAAGCCTGCAGAGGTTTGTTGTGTCTGACCAGCATGAGAGAGCAGCAGCTCACAGGCCACAAGAAACTTCAGAGTAACACACCAGGCAGCACAGGATTTGAAAAATATAATAATTAAAACCTAAGACGTCAGAATGAGTGACAGAATTCTACTCTTTTCTATATAATATCAGTTTAAAACCTAACTGGAGCAAGTGAAATAGGAAACAAAATCTTTGACAGTTCATTCCAGGGCTACCCTTATGAAACACGAATCCTGTCATTTATTTGCCTTGTCCTTGATAAATACGCACAAAAGAAGGGAAGATTTCACAGCAGAAAATATCAATAACGTCTTAAGGGAGTCAGGCAAAATTGGTTTGTCTATTTACAAATCAATACATAAAACCCTCCATGAAGCTGGCACTTATTTGACTTTGATGCCTGAGCGTTACTGAGGGTGTCAAGGGTTGTTCTCTGAGCTGTGTGATGGCACAGAGAGGCAAAGCTCTCCTGCTGTGTTGGGTTTCTGCTTTCCCACGTGTGTCCTTGTGCCAGCACAAGCCGAGAGGCTCCATGGGGTCATGGGCTGTGGAGGCGTGCTGAGCATCACTCCTGATGGGAATCCCACAGGGATATTCTTCATCTGCCCTCCCTGTCCCTCCGTGCTGCCCTGACCACTGCACTCAGAAGTGAAACAGAAGAGCTCAGGCCCTCCTGGCATCAGCATTTCCTGGAATATCAGCAGGATTTTGTAGAATGCTGTTTTCTCCTCTGCTGCATTCCCTAGGGCCTGGAAATAAGTGGGCAAGGCTACGCAGGCTCAGCTGGGACGAGTGAGGTGGGTCAAGACATTTACACCAAAACACAGGGAAGATATTAGCTGTAAACTCTGCTTCCACTTCCCTCAGCAGAGGCCAAGATCTGTCCCTGAAAAGGGGTGCTTTTGTATCCATGCAACACTTTAACTGGGAAAAGATGCCCAGAAAGCCCAAGGGCATCCCTCCCACAACTATCAGGACTTGGAAATGTTTCCCAGAAAAGGAGTGAGCGAAGATGCAGAGGGAGAGATGATACCTTCCATTAATCAGTGGAGCAGAGCAGTTGTGGAGCAGCAGAGGAACAGCAAAAGACAGGCAGCCCCTGTGCAGGGCTGAGACAGCGATGGCAAACCAGATAAACACAGTCACTAAACACAGCCAAGACCCCCAGCATCAACCTAAATGCTACAATTACGAAAATATTGCCCTTAACAATTTGAAAACGTCACTTGCAGGATGTACAATTAACCCTAAGAAATCAGCGAGGGAAAAACTGATTGGGTAGAAAGTCCATAAAATGGGGGTCAACACCTTTTCTGTTTTCTCCATCAGGATTTAAAAAGACATAAAATCAGGGATATAAAGGCCAGCAGCAAGAAATAAGACTTTTTTTTTTTTCTCAGCCAGCAGTAAACAACACACATCTTTCAGAAAATGAGACATGTCCCAAGGAATTTGAAATGGATCATTGCCTTTTATGAAACATTAGATGTGTCTGGAAGTTAACACTGAAAATTAGAATGCAGAGAATAGACAGACCAGAGAAAAACATCATTAAGTGCAACGTATTGACTTTCCTTTCACAGTGGGGATAAGAGCATTATTGTTTAGGTAAGTGAATGGGAGTTCAAATGGGAGACCAAATCTACCTAGTTTTGGTTTGGTTTTTTTTACAAGATGAAATTTGCTGCAATGTCCTGTATTACTGTATTATGCATTACTGCCTGGAGGAAAGTTTCTCTCTAAACAAATAGATGAAAATATTTTGAGAGAGATCACAAAGGAGCTTAGAGCAATGAGCAAAAACCAAATAGGCAGTGTAAGCATGATTAATTTGTTTCTGCCTGCTCCTCCATTCAGAGGGGGATGAGCTGGGGAAAACATGGTTTATTTGCAAAAGGAACAGATTCCTATCACAAAGAGAATGGAGACAAAACTGCTTTGAATTCTTGTTGTCTTTTCTGCAACAAATTCTCTGACACAAAGATGTAAAACTTAAATCTCCTGCACGCTGGAATGCTCTCACATTGCTATTTCCAGCAGTGGGCTGTGCTCAGATGCCTTTGTTCTCCATATCTCCCTTCCCCTCTTTGTGCGCTCTTTATTTATGGTCTTCTACCTGTTGGTTAACAAATTACTGTGCTACATGAATGAGAAAGGCTGGATCTCTGGTGAAGGGCTTCGATGAGCAGAGATAGTGCTGGTGGCTCGTTCTACAAGGTGCTTCCTAAGCAATTTGTGCCACAACAGGAACAGCCCCAGATCGACAGCCTTTTTTTTGAGTCTTAGATATTGCTGTGCACGGTGCCCAGGTTAGGGAGGTGAGGTTGGAAGGTGAAGGCTGTCCCGACTCTGCCCTGCTGGCACAGCTGAACGAGGGGTGGGAGGTGGTGAGAGGTCAGGGACCGACTGCTGTGGTGCCACCTCTCAGCCTGGTTTTGCTGCCTAACTGGAGGTGTAAGAGCCATGCCCTGAATGCAGGAGCAGGAGCTCAGTGGTTTCAGGTGACCTGCTTTCCACCCCCCCCTGTTCTCATGAAGAAGAAGCTGTGGTGTCTGACTTGGACGCCCTTTGCGTGCGGTCTGGCTCTTGCAGGAGCTGTCCTGGATCTGGTGCTTGGTTTTGCTGTGCTGCTCTTCCTGGGTGAGCAGTGGAGATGCTGCTGCTCCTTCTGCTGCCCAGTGGGGCCGTGGGCTTCCAGGGCAGCAGCGGCCCCATCTCCCTGTTCCTCAGGAGGGACCTGACCTCAGTGTCATTTTGGTCTCTTTTAGAGCTTT
This sequence comes from Mohoua ochrocephala, assembly GCA_013398855.1. Lineage (NCBI taxonomy): Eukaryota > Metazoa > Chordata > Aves > Passeriformes > Acanthizidae > Mohoua > Mohoua ochrocephala. Next base: position 381,089 of record VZTA01014284.1, on the reverse strand, counting down.
GTCACCCTTTTTTGTCCCTGAGAATAAGTCCCGATTGTGTTGATGGTAAGTTCAGCAAGGGCAGCTCCCAGATGAGCGGGAAAACATGTAAACACCAAAGATTTGGAGGAAGGTAATAGATTTTTCTAAAGGTTTGTGTGCTTTTATAAAGTGCTGAACACCAGTAAAAATTTTATTTTAAACTATAGTTAGCCCGTATGGGGTGAGATTAAAAGAGGTTGAATGCGCCAGCCACAGGACTCTAGGTTATGGCATTTTTGTTCTTCAAATCACAATATAACCAGCTCAAAAGAAAACAGAAACACTGAAAACAGTTTTCTGGGGATAAAGTGCATTGCTTATTGCTCAGCTGTGGTTTAGAGGTTTGTTCCCTTTTCCTTCCCCCATTCATTGCTAAGTTATGTCTTCCCTCCTGGTAATTCACAATAAACACCTCAGGGATGGAGGGAATGATTGAAAAAACACAAAAACATTTGAAAGCCTTGACTCACTGCCAGCAAACCACCTTCCACTGCCGTTAAATATCTGTTTGCATTTGAATATTTGATGGAATCTGGTTGAACTCAAATGAAACTGTTGCTGGGAGAGAAATAATGCTACGGCAATCTATAGTAATGATCTGAAGTGGTGCCATTTGCAGCAATGGCCCTGCTATGGCTGCTGCATTGTTAATGAGACCACAGAAACACACAGAGCCCATTAATGACAGGGAAAAGCCTGCAGGGAGCTGGGCACCCGCAGATCCAGGAGGCCCTCAGCTCCCATCCTCTGTGCCAGATGTGGAAATTTCCACTCAGCCCATGACACGCAGGGACTGCCACCCCCTCACACCTCCCAGCTGAGGAGCCCCTGGGAGCCCTCCCTTCCCATTCCAGTGTGCAAAGACTGGGATTACTGAAAGCCTGGTCCTTCTGCAAGGGGCACTCCGAGGAAGAAGTGGAAAGGCAGGATTTCCTCTCTCCTCTGATGGCTTCTGAAATGAGTTTGCCTGCATACCACTAATCCCTTTGCTGCTGAACAGTTTCACTCTCCCATACCGCGGATGGTTTCCCTCCTGCTTTTCTCACACAGCCACCACAGTCAAGGATGGATCAGTTACACACTCCCTCGCAATACATAAAACCCTAAACAGAATGAAAAACTCACTTGACTTAGTTGAACATTCTAAGATTAGACCTGGAGCTAAAGCCGACCCAGAGGTCATCTCTGAACTCTGCAGTGGCTAAAGATGTGCATCATTCACTTCTAAGCTGGGTGAGATGCTACAGAGGTCACTGAACCAGGGGAAAGCACAACTGGTGAGGTGACAAATGGTGCCAAAATTCTTCCTCAAAGAAAAGAGGAGCCAAAGGAGAAGGGTAATCACATCTTTCGAGCAGCTGGCTTCACGCCAAAGGAAAATGAGATGTTGGGCTGTCACCACTTCCTGCAGCACTGCTGAAGGGGTATTGGCAGGGAGAAGAAAGCAGGCATTGCCTCACAAGCTCACCTTGATCTTCTGAGTAATTGCAATTCCATGAAGTGTCACTTCCTGCCGGCTCACAGGTGTTCCCATCTGTGTTTGCTGCCTGAGCACTCGATACCACCTCAAAGGGGGTGGTTGTGGAGGCCCTTTCATTGAGCTGTTGTCAGGCTGAATGGAAAAATTCTCATTTTCCCCATTTTTTCTCCCTGCCTCCATTCCAGGTAAATTGCTGGGAAGAAGCTGGGACAGGGAGCTCTTCCCATTTGGTTTTTGTTCTTGGCACTGTAAATGGATGTGGGGAGTTTTCCACTCCAGCTTTCCCTGGATGCAGGAGGGGATTCAACCAGCACAGCGACTGCCCAAAGGGAGATGCTCTTACCTCGCATGGCAAAGAGCTGGTGCTGTTCCTGGAGAGAGAGTCCATGAACAGGTCACTCACAGATCTGCTCCCTGGCAGGCTTCCCTGTGTCTTCTTCTGAACTATCAGGCTCTGCCCCTCACCTGGCAGGGGATCTGAGATGAGACAGGTCCTGGTCTAAGCTGATCTGGCTGTTTGAGCACTGTTTTCCAACAGCTGAGACCATCAGAACCAAAGAATGACATTTCTTTCAGCAGTGACCATTTAAACCCAAATTATTTATTCAGGGAATTTATTAATTTAAAGAAGAAATCGTTAGTGGATCAGATGCTGAGAAATAGCATTTACTCAGGACTTGCAATACTGATCTCAGCCTTGTGCTGGCATGTGGGGTGTTTATTCAAGCTTGGCCCTTGAAAAGGGTCACCAAGGCCCTGTCCCAGGGTATTTCTGTTTGCTTTCAATTGCAAATGAACATTGTATAAGGACTTAATCTCCAGTTTGCCTTGTAGAAATTGATTTATCACTTAATAACACCCTTGCTGTGATGGGGCGAGAGCGGGCAGAGCCTGAGCAATAGCTCTGTTGTGCTGTCAGGATAAATTAGGGCTAAAGATGTTACTCTTTAACCACAAGCTTTGGGGTTCCTGTGTTTTTTTACAAGTGCAATTTTCAGCTGACAAAAGGCTTCTTGCACAACAGATTCTTTCCTGTTTGGGGTTTCATCCCACACGGTTTTCACAGCCTTGCTGCCCTCTGAATCTCCTGCAGGCAGCAGCATGCAGAGGCGAGGGGATCAAACTACAGGAAAGGCAGAGTCTGCTTTCTGCACTGGAAATTGTAGTGTGCAGCTATTGATGATAATTATAGGGAAAAGGCTCATTGATTTACACTCAACTTTCTGAAAAACTGAGGTTTCAATAGAAGCAGGGAAAGGAAAAAGTAATAAACTGAGACATCTGTTCTACTTTATCTGTTATTAGAGAGGATAGAGCTGGCTTCAGGTGTCTGAGAGAGTCATGTTAAGCTCCAAGACAGAGTTAAGTCTGAAGAAGGAGCTTTATTTCTAAAGTACAGACTGGCTGATTTTTACTAGGATCTCACCCCAGGCTGGAATAAGAGTGCCTCAGCTCTGTAGAGATGGCCTTGTCCTGAAACAAAGGTTCAGATGGAGCCAGGAGTAAGAGCAGGGTGCAGGGACCACGTCTGGGTTTCATCATCTGGGAACAGCCTGAACGTGCTGTCGATCTCTTCCTCTGTAAGCAGACTAAAAAGATGATCCAGTGAGTAATGCTCAGTCAGTAATATTGAAATGCCAGATATAGACAGATGGAGTGGTAGCAGCTCTATCTGAAGCTGAGAGCTCTTGATCTCCTGCCTGGCTGCAGATGGAAGGATCCTGCTGTAGCTGTTGGTACAGGTTGGACATCCAAGGGAACAGGGAGTGTCACACTGGCAGCCTGGTGTTTTTATGCAGAGGAACTGAATTAATATGAGTGCTGGCTATGAATCAAGGAGGCCAGGTCTGGCTTAGGGGTTTTCCAGGTCTGAAGACTCCTGTCTCTTTTTAATTCTGCAGCTCGTTAACATCAGTTTTGTCTTTTGCATTCAGCTTCTGAGAAGCTCCCATGAGTTGGAGATTCCATAATCCCTGATTTCACCCAGTCCAGGATTTGAGTGTGCCATCGACCAGCCTGTAATTCCCTCGGCACAAACAGAAAGTCTGTAAAATAAAATTAACCAGGGCTTATGGGGTTAACTTAGTATGGCATAAAGACTCATGGAGGGGAGGAAGATTTATTTATAAGTTAACATTTTTATATACACACATGCATATATATATATTCATTAGCTTGCTAGAATGTATATTGGGAGCATTTAATACATTCTTCAACAGCTGAGAAATTTCTGTTCAGCTCACGAATTCATCACCACAGTGAGTGATAATGAGCCTTTTGCTGTAGGATGCAAATCCTACAGCATCCCTGCATCCCTGGTGAAGGAGGGACCAGGAATCCAGGCTCTTCCTGGTATTAAGGTTAGACAGAGAATTAAAAAAAAAAATTAACCCTTGTCATTTTTGCTGTGTCTATAATGAACCATATTAAATTTGAAAGGTAGAAGTATTTTAAACAGAAACTTAATTATTATTAATCAAAGAAGAACTAGTACTAATCAAAGCCTTTTGTTAAATGCTTCATAATCACAGTCTCTTTGGTCTGGCAGGACAGAGAACAAAATGTCTGTAATATCTTCCAAATTAAGTTCTTCTAGAAAACAAATAACTGAATTTGCATATTTATTTGCCATTATTTCACAGTACTTTTGGGATATCTTATTTCACTACTTAGTTAACTCATTTGTAATAGCATCTTTTCTTTATCCTTATAAAGATTCAGGTTGCAGTGACCTTTGAAATACTTTCCAAAATCATTTTGGTTGTCTCAGTCTCAGAAATGACTTACCAAAACTTTTGCACTCAGTGCATATTCTGATCTACAAATTAACATTTAACAGGCATTCAAGGTATTTTATAAAAATAAAAAGATAAAAATGGGAGGGTGGGGGGTCTGTGTGTCAAAGTAACTTGGTTTGCATGGAGGAAAGAAGAGGGCAGAGAGAGCTGCCCAGAGAAGCAGCCTCTCAGCAGCACCAGTTCTTGCTGTTATGACCACTAGTGACCAAGATCCTCCAAAGTCACACCTCTCCTCCTGTCTTATTTTTCAAACAAAATGCAAATCTATTTTTTAAAGAGGGCTTTACTGATCTTTATGATATTTCCCTCCTTTTCCATTTATTTTGAAAGGAAAACACTATTTTTTAATAACTAAAAAATTAATTCTATCGGAGAGATACAGATTTGTATGCCAATGAGCACTTTGGTATTCTGAACAAGGAAAAACTGACCATATGCAATTTTTTTTATCCTGTAGGTGAAAGAGATCTTTTATTTTTTGAAGTTCCCCGTCGCCTTAAGAACACTTAACAGAATATTTCCCTCCTTGCACTAACAGGACAGACATTCCAAATCTATCAAGCGGAAGGGGAAGCTGCACTCTTTCATTAGCTGCTGAAGAATGCACCGCACCATCCAGCTTCAAACATTCTGTCAAAAATATAATTAAGCCATCTTCTAAGTAATAGTAATGATGTCTTGTATTTTCCCAGCTGCTTTCATCCCTGCAAAGAATATATTTCTGAATTCACAGAACTCCTCCTGTCTCCCTTTATTAAAATAAATTTTAAAAAATGCCATAGCTGCTTTGCTGAGCTATTTATTTATTTGTTTATTTATTTATTTATTTATTTATGTATCTCGGTGTTTATCAATGAGATCATTTTAGTGAAGAATACACGGCAGGGTCCTGTGCATGTATGTTCATGAACACGAGTCGGGGCTGGAATTGCTTTCTCGAATCCTTGAAGTGCATCAGTCTCTTAACGCCACCCTGCAACTTTGCAGAAAAATTTTAGCCCAGGAACTGGGGGCTCCTTTGTTCAGCTGAAATTCAAAATGTGCTTCAAACCCTCCGGGTGCTGCAAAAGGATCCAAAACCCCTCCGAACCAGCAACAATCTTTTTTTTTTTTCTTTTAATACCGGAATCCTCCTGTTAATTTTTTAAATTAACACGTCTTTAGGGACAGGGCTGTGAGTGCTCAGTGGAGAGACCTGAGCGGACAGGAGTTGGCAGCAGGAGCCCTGCAAGGCGTGGGCAGCACCGGGAGCGTCGCCGCAGCCGCGCTCGGTGTTGGTGCCCAGCCCACACACCCGTGGCATCTGTTCAGCTCTTCATTTCAGCTCCTCTCTCCCTGCAGTCCCCGGGAGAATGATGCCTTCATGCAGGCAGAGCAGGAAAATCAATAGAAAGCATGCCCCCTTCTATTTTATTTATTTATTTGCTTTTATCTTTTTTAAGGGGAGTTAAAAAAAGCCCCCGTCTCTTGCTTGTTTGTCCCTTATGAGGGATTTTAAGGTAATCTTTCATCAGCTTTCCTTACCACCACAGGAAAAAATCTCCCTCTCTTGCATGCTTACTTCAGGCGACTGAAGCATGAAATGGGAAATCTCATCTGCAGTGGAGAGCAAATGTGTCACCTTATTTATTAATTTCATGATCAGCTGAAGACTTTGATTTATTGGACAAGCCCAGCCAGAGTGTTTTTGAATAAAAGCAAGAATAAAGACTAGCTCCAGAGAAGGTTGCTGAATACCTTCTTTTGATTATTTACACAGAGACGCAATGAGAAGTGTAGTTTAAAATCAAAAATAAAAACACAACAAAACACTACAAACCCAGAATCCCTTATGTCTTTTTCTCTCCCGTGGGAAGTTTGAAGGGCTCTCCCTTTTTCTTTGCCAAGTCTCTCATCATGGCCTTGGTCACATCACATTCCAGCCCACGTCTCCACCTGCAGATTGTGGAGCGCTGTACCTTGGATCTGTTTGATTTACCTGAACTCGGCTGCCAACATGATGGGTTGAGACCCTGGAGTCCCAGCTTCAAGGTGCCATTGGCAAAATGAGCAGAATTTAAAATATTTGCAAAGTGCTCACATAGTGCCGTGAGCTCTCGGGCGCTGTGGAAGTGCCTGCTATTTTCTTTGCAAATGGGATTTGCATGTATCTGAACATTTAAAATCTCGCAAGAAAAGGTGAAGTCACCACAGCCAGGCAGGAGACAGACTAAGAACCTCACATTTATTGCACTGCATTTGGGAAACAGAACACATAAGCACTATCTTTCAAAAATCTACATTTTCCTCTGTTCCAGAGCAAACATACACTGAACCAGTTTCATATAAATTACTTTAAACTTGCAAAAATAGTAATATATACTGGAGGATGGTGAAGGAGTTCCCTATGCAATGCTGGAGCCCAAGGTCTCAGGTATAAAATCAGGAGAAAAGTAAAAGTAGAGAGATGGAGCAGGCATGGTCGTTGGCTTGGGTGGGTGCATGTCCCAGAATGATGATCCTGCTTAATTTCCTCGGGGCTGTTAGTGGATTATCTACTGATGGATAGGTTTTCATTAAGAGTAGACATGTTTTCCAACATCTGATCTTCATCCAGATGTTAATTCAGGGAAATATTCTGGTCTGGTTTATGCTGGGGAGTTGGCTAAGATCATCTTGACAGTCCCTCGTGGCACTGTAATCCATAAGCCTTGCCAATAAATCACACCACTGCTCCAGTCTTCTCCACGGAATCACACATGCAAAGGGTGTGATGAAGAGGATCAAATCTAACCCTGATCTTTGTTCAAAGCTCCCCTTTTAAGAGGACATGCCTATAATGAGTGATTCCCCCACCCCACTTGACCCACCATTTAATCCATTAGAGGGGGAAATACAGACTGTCCTTAAGGATGTGCACATATGCAGATCTCCTGTTTTATGCCTGTAAGGCAATTAAGCTCATATGTATAAAATAATTATGCTGTAAAGTTTGCATTTTCCTTAAGGGGAAGCCTGTGGCATTTAAAAATGCACATTTAGAATCTTAAAGCCATAGTTTTTGGCGATGTTTAAGGGATGTGGGGCCGGAGGGTTAACTGAGTTAGGTGGCTTTTCAGTCGGCATCAAAAAGAGCAGGAACGAGTCCCCGTTTGACAGCTTGGAGATAAACTGTAAATGTGAGACATAATTTATATGTATTTTAAAAATTCAACAACAACAGCAAATAATTCAAGGGACTCTAGCCAGCTGGTCTTCCTTCTAAAACTGGATACGGCAAGCGGGGAGTCTTTGCACAGTGATGATGACATGCAGAAGCCTTCTATATAAATTTACACATTTATCAAGCCTTTGTGGAATAATAAGCTACAATCTAGCCAGCCTGGGGCAGTCTGCTGTAATTGTTATGATTTGTTTTCCAGATACAGTACAAATTCCTCGGTAATCTTTCCTGAATTTTAATAAGGGGAAGGGAAGACTTAATTAAAGAATCCTTTGTGCTCTTCTACGGCGACTGCCATCTGCGAGTGCTTCGTTCTGGGTCTTATCTCCATCGTACAGCCCCCAGCTCTGCCTTTGTACAGGGTGCTGGTAACTTAGACTCGAGGAGTGAAATACCCACGCCGAGCGGGTTTTGGGAAGCATGAGCCACTTTGGCATCTTCAGTGGAGAGGCAAGGACCCTTTGATCAGCCCTCCTGCATTAGAGGCTGCTTAATGGCATTTATTTCAAGACAAATTAGGGAATACCCAGTTTACATATGAAAGAATCACAAAAGTTTGGGGGTTTTTTTAAGGGGTATGGATAACATAATTGACTTCTACCGAGAGTAGTCTCTGGTGTCAATAGGGCCTTTTGTATCTTGACATAAATGGGCTTTTATTTTTACAATGAAATAGGGAAATGTATCTACCCAGGCACTCTGAAGGCATGTCCCAGCAGCTGTCAGTAAAGAGGTGAGCTTCTCAGATGCTGATCTGTACAGGCAAAATCGATAATTTATTTGGAAATAAATCCTCCCCACCCACAGTTTTGGGAATGAGCAACTTTTATAATAGGAGTTTTTAATTAAGACTAGCTGCCCCAGCTTACAAGATCCTGAAAATCCAAATAATATGATGGATTTTTTCGCAAGTATGACCCAGAAACTAGCTGGGATTTCAGAGCAGGATGTGTCTGACCACAGGCAAAAAGAATTCTAGAAGCTAACTCTCCTTGACTTGACACAGCAAGGGCAAACTCCAGAGGCATCTCATGGAGCCCTCGCTCCCTCCTTGCAAGTATATATATTCTTACGTACCTTTTGCTGTAAGAAATTAAAAGTTTGGCCAACATCTCATTCTTTCTGTTCTGTTAAATGATGCCTGGTATAGCTGTGAAAGCTTTACTAATTTCCTCTCTTTGTAACATTCCTACTCCCTTCTTTCCTATTCATCTACCCTACATGCCTGTGGGCTGAGAAGCTGCTTCGATATGGGGATCCCCAGCACTTCAATTGCAATTGCACTGTGAGTTCTTTCCTTCCATGGTAATCCCCCCTAGGAGCAGCCAGGATGCAGCTATTAATCAGTCACTGGAGAGTCAGGAATGTAATCTCTAGATAACATCCATCCAACTTAAGCCTGCCCTTAACGTGAGTGTTGGAGAAATGTCTTGGGACTTTGTGTCTTCTGTTACACCTTGATATGATCACACAGGATTCCTCACGGGAGTGGAGAAAAACACTGGCAGACCTGATAGCCAGGGTTTCATTTCTCCCTGTCTGACGGCACACGTGGTGCGATGCCATTGCTTTAGCTGATGGGTGTGTGAAAGCCTGAACTGTGGATAGAGGGCTTAATTTGTTAAAAGAAGAATTAATACCCTAATGTCTTTTTCCTCTTTTCCTTTCATCCATTTGCATCAAAACTCTATCAAGAAAACTACTTTCCTCTACGTCTGGAAAAATTCAGCGTGTATTTTATTTCTATTGCACTTTTGTGTCCTTCCAGCTCTGTTAGCATAGATCAAAACAATCTAGAAGCATATGTTCCTATCAGATTTAATGTGTAGACTTTCTTAAATCTCTCAAAAGACCTTTCAGATCTAAACCTACATTTAAGTAAGCAATTAATTATTGCATAGCTCTTCCAATGAAAACACAACTTGTTTTCAATTTAAACTGCAGTTCCGGCTCTTTTGAAGTTTCCTGTCTGTGCATTCCAAGCTAGGGATTGTGCAAATTTGATCTCAGGCAGTACCTGTCAAATCATCAAAAGGCATTGGGGAGCCTCCACGTGTCAGGAAGAATCTCCAGTTCTTCACTCAACCCCGTGGACTTCAGGGACCAGCAAATTTAGTCACACACATCAGTGTGTGCAAACCACTCAACTAAAACCTCTTTCTAAAACACTTTAAACACAGTATCTTGCCTAAAAGGACACAGGCTTCCTATAAAAACAGGGGAAGAGCATTTAATTAATCCTATGACACTATGAAATGTCAGGCAAGAGGGCGTCCTCGGGGAGGGAGAGGACTTGGGAGTGAAGTGTTTCTTGTCCTGGTTCATGAGTCAGGGACAAAAGTCAGGAGTGATTTTCTGAAGAGAGGAGGTATCTGTGATTCAGCTGTCACGTTGTCAACTGCTCCTGGAGACCCAGTGCCCTGACAGGGCAGGGAAATACTTCCCACCAGAGCTGGGGGCGAAATATGTCTTTCTACTGGAAAACTCCGGGCGGTACCACAGCTTGTCATGCAGTAAATCGAGTTCACCGTGCAGAGCATCACCTGCTGCCAACCCAACAGGAGGCACCAGAGCCAAGCACAGAAAGCCCCATAAATACACAGCAAGAGCAGGGGATTAACGTAGGGCTTGTCGTGTTGGTTTTTGAAGGACGGTGTATAATTCATCACTCGGGGGCAATCACGAGAGGGATGTTTAAATTCCTCCGAGAGCACAGAGCTTATAAATAATAATGAACAGAATAAAATGCAAATGGCCTGGAAGGAATCAATAGTCATGAATGAAATCAGCCCTCAGATCCTAATTGAAATGAAAATGAGATGCATATTCAATATGTGCTTAATAGAATATACATAATATGAGCATCCTGAGCTAATGAACAAGATCTTTCCGTCATGCAGATACACACGGGCAGGCCCCCCTCCTAGGAAGAGAATGCCAATAGATGCACCCAGCCTCACCATACCTCCACGAATTGCTATGTATATATACATATAGATTGAGGATAATGGAAACAATGAACTTTTAACCTCTGTTAGGTCTCAACCACAAACAGCCACAAAAAGAGCATCTGTTGTTTCTGAATATCCATGAAACCGTGACAGGTATTTTGCATACATTGCTCCGATATTAATTGAAGCTTTTGTTTGCGTCGGAAACAGCGCGTGCCGAGGCTTTATTCTCCTTTGTGTTCCAGGCCATTTTGCAGTAGCTGGTGAGGTGCCCCCATGCTAAGTGCTCTGGTTCCTTGGTAGCCCTTCCTAGGACCTCACCGACCCACACGGAAGAGTGGGAGCTGCCGCCCTTTGAATCTAATTACAAACAATTGAATTATTTCCTGCACAAGGCTGAGCCGGGGATCTCACGTTATCGCAAGAGAAAGCAGATGTGCGCTGCTGTGGGGATGACTTGCCCCGAAATGCTAAACACTGGCACACTCCCTTGCAGTGAGTAAAGAGGTCCCTGTTTAAAACCACATATCTGGTGTTTGTGACTTGGAAGAATGAGCAGCAGAGACAGGAACATGGTCAGGGCTGCAAACATCGGCTGTCACGAACACGGCACTGCTGAGACAGGAGCAGGAGATGGCCCATAGCCCTGGGACCCAAGGAATCCTGACAGCTGGGTAGGTGTGAGCCACCATGGCTCATGTAGGATCACCTCCCTGAGGTCCCACTCCTCTTCTGTTGGAGAACACAAGTTAAAAGATGCCCAGCTCGCTGCTGAAATGCTGATTACCCTTTGCCGTGCTGGGTGCTTCACCCAGAACAACTGAATTAGACATTCTGCTCCTGGGATAAAACCCCAAAAGCCAAGAGTCCTAATTGGAATTCTGCCACAGTTCAACCTCTCTGCCTCCAATTCCTCATCTCCACCCCACATCTGTCCTGAGGGTTGAGTGTTTAACATTGCAGTGTTTTGAAAATGTTCTAAATGTTCTGTGCTAAATCCTATCTGAAAGTACCTAACTGTTAAACAGATGGAGCTTATTTTATTGCTTTGCAAAGCAAATGTCATCTGTATTGAATTTCTTGCCTTGTCTGCTAACAGAATTCTTCTCTCTGATTTTATTTTTCCATTTCTGTGGAGACAGGGTTGTTGGGGAGCGAGCCGAACACAATAATTTAAGGGCTAAAAATCTCTTTCTTGCTTCAGTATCCAGCATTAATGTTACTGCCTCATCACTACTGAGCCAGAATCCCAATTGGATATCAGACTGATGAGGTCTTTATCCCAGACCCATTACTGCATGGAGACACATTCCTCTGAACCTGCACTCCATGACTGGACAGGGACACTCACTGACAGGGAAAAAAGGGTGTTCTAAGTGTAGCAGAAAGCTGAGGTAAAATCATCCCTCCCTTACCACAGCACAACAGCTCTTCTGACACAGTGAAGGCTCTGCTAAGGGCCCCTCAGCTAAGCTAAGGGCCATTAAGCTGCCATAGACATCTCACTGGGTTTTCCTCATGGGAAAAATGGCTGAAAATCATCACTGGTGTGAGCTCCAAGGGTGCAGCTTGTGCTCCTGCCCCTTGCTGACAGCTTAGCACAGGAGAATGCCTGCAGGGAGCAGTGCAGTGCTCCTGGCTGTGCTGCCAGGGGGGATTGCTCTCCCCCATCACACTCTGTCCCTCTGCCCTGTCTCAGCATCTCCATTCTCAGAAGTCAACACAGCAGTTTGAGAGGACCTTTGAACAAAAGCTCTTCTCGCAGCCAGCTGAGTAATTCTTCCTGTTGTATTCCTTTCTCTTCCAGCAGATGGTTGTCTGTAGCTGTTGCTTTGTAATTTTTCTCCTTATTTACTGGCTCCAGGCAGCGGAAAGCCAAGAAGAGGGAGAACATGGAGATGATGGACCTGTCTTAATCACCTGGCCAGCACCCTGCTTCCCAGAACTGGTGCACTGGGTCCCAATCCTTCCTGCCTGGGACCCTGCAGCCTCTGCACCTTCAGGAGTGTGGCTTTGAGTCATAAGCAATAAGCCTGGAAAGACTTGAATCTATTCTAGGCTGCTGCTGCCAGGTACAGCAGATGCTATCTGTTAGATTTTACTTTCCCGGAAATTCTTCTGATTCATAAAACATTCACAAAACATTGTGGACCCCTATTTTGTCAACTCTTTCTTTCCTGCTGTGTAGCTTTTGGCAGTGGGAATGTGTACGAATGACTACAGAGCTGGTCTTCTTTATTAATATCTTGGTTGGCCAGAACACTGTTGGATAACCCACAGATAGTCCTGGGGAGACTTCGAGGCATCGGGAAGTGATTTTCCAGATGAGAAGTAGAAAGAAATAAGCAAAAAGCTGTTTTAAGCTACACACACAAATTCCCATGGATGCAAACAAACAAAATGGAGAAGAATGAATTCAATTAAAGACCATTCAAGCTCAAGCTTTGTTTTAGGATTTTTTAAGTGATAACTCATGCAGCTACACTGCATGGGAGTTTCCTTGGATTTTTTTTTTCTTTGTATTTCTTTTTCCCAAGTAAGACAATCCCTCAGTTAAAAGGATCAGAACACTCTGAAATAATTGTTGAGAAGTAATTCCTCTTGCTGTTCTCCCTGGGGAGCAGCACTCCAGGGCGGGTGTTGGTCCCAAAGCAGCAGGAGACATCTCTGCTCTCAGGATGTGGCTCTCAGCACATCTCCTGGTGCTGGGATGAAGGAGAGGAGAACTACATGGATTGGTCTGGAGTGCGTGTTGCTGGTGCTGACCTTGACAGGGGCAAATGTGAACCCAGGCTGAGTGCTGGCAGCTGGGAGTGTCACAGCTTGCAGGGAAGCCACACTCCTGACGGCCCTGTCTGGAGGGGACACATGGCAGTGCAGCTGAGCCCAGCCCGACAACCTGACCCCACACCTCCCCTACCAAAGGGCCGCTGCTGCCGCTGCTGGAGGGCACCAAGAGCAAACTGAGGGATGTGAGAATGGCTTTGCATGAAATACATTGACTGCTTAGCTGAAATCTCCCTCCTTTTTGGCATATCAAATATTCACATGCGATATACACTGAAAAGATACATCTATTTCTAAATCCACCTTGTGCTATTTGGAATAGGGGCAGGAGTCACTCACATTATACACAGAGGTCGATGGAAGGGGGATTCTGAGAGCTTCAGGGAAAATTCTTACAACAAAACCTGAGCTGGAGTCAGTAAAACATTCATCATTGTCACCCCTTCCCCACTAGTGGCCCTCATCTTCTGTTTCTACACTTTGTGTGGGGATTATTAACTTTTCACTACACTAATGTCACCCTCATCTTTTGGAAGACTTTTGTTGCAGTGACAGTATCAAGATCAGTTTAGCACTCGTGTTTCAGATTTTTTTTAAGCACAAAAAAAATATTTATTTTAAACACTAAAATTACCAGATGGGAAGCTAATTTAATAAGTTGATAATATCTTTTCATTTTAATTAGAAGACTGCACATAGAGCTGTCTTCTTGAAATACAGCCTGACACAACTGCAATCTTCCTAAACTGCCAGATCTGATTTTGTTTTCCAAGTAGGAACTTAAGAGTACTTTAATTTCTTTAAAAGTACATTGGAGAGGATAACATTTCATTTACAAGGGCATCCTTTGAGGAGCACTGACTCAGCCACTCCGAGATATGGAAAATGAAAAAGTTAAAACCAACCGAGTTGAAAAACTGTTATGACCATCAAATGAAATAAGCAAATAAAAGCTGCAAAGGAACAGCCCAGTGTTGCCACCTAAACCTTTGTTATTTTCCTACAAGCCATGGGTAGAATGCTACTGCAATTCACAATACAGAGCTTATTTTAATATTCTGCTCTGTCTACACATATTCCACGGTTGGGAGAACTGGGCTTTATCTCAATATTGTCAAGGTCTTTCCATCTTAAAAATAGTGTACAAAAACCAGACTGACTGGAACTGAATGCAGAATTCATGGAGAGAACGAATACCCACAGAATTTCACCAGTCTCTGATGAAAATCAAGATATACTCTCTAGAAAGACCACCCCCCCAATCATAAATGAATATTCTATTTTTACATATACCTGCTTCCTAACTCTGTTTCCAGTGAAGGAAATAATACATTCTTTTTAAAATTCCATTTTTGTTCATGAGGCAATCTCAGAAACTTATTAATGGACAGGAAATGTTGGCCGATACTAATATGGTTAAGAAGCACATTATAACCATTTTACCTGGGTTCAGATTAAGATTTTTAAGTCACAGAAGAAATGATTTCTCACTCTTTTCTTGTCAGATATTGAGTACCTAGAACAATTCAGAGGGGAGATAACACTTGCTGTGTTTTACATAGGAGAAAGGTTATGGTAGAACATTTCACGGGGAAGTTTCGGGTAAACTTGCATCTATTTTTTTTGTGTGGTGGAGAGAAAGAAAGGTCCCCACCTCCATATATATTTGAGTTACAGGGAGGACAGTGATGTTATCAAGAGGAAATGGGAGCTAGGGAAATATTCCTTGTTTCTAAATAAAAACATCCATTTTTTCCCCCCACCTCCCAATGCATGGGACGTAGTCAATATGAAATATTGTTCTTCAGCTGCCTCAGCGTGCATGTCAGCTACGCCAGCACTTTCTTGGCTTGATTTCATTTCAAAGCCCATGCGGACTCTATTCTCCCTCTGCTATAGTTCTCTAACTGATTCAGGTTTCAAGTAATGTTTTGCTGTTTTCCCTCAAGAGTAAAAATCAGAGCTGGCTCCTGTGGGCAGTAGCTGATTTTCACATGAGCTAGAGGCAAACCTTAGGGTTCGTTCCACACACACTCTTTTGTAAGTGTGTCTAGCTTGATTGAAACATGCAAAAAAGCATCACCTACACCTGTCATCAGCACAGCACTTATCTAGGAAAAAAGGCTTGCAGATGAAAATGATCTTGGGAATAATTGCAAATCCAAGATGAAGAAAAATCAAGTGACCTCCTTTTAAATACCACAGAAACATATTGGCAAACCTTTACTATTAGGCTGGAAAATAAATATCCATCCACTCATGGTCAAATTTCAAATGAACATGATCTAACTAATCAACTTTTGTTTATTTAGCATGCTCTAACTACTCGAGTAAATCTAAATTAATGGCATGAGTAATTGGATTCATTTAAGACCTTGCATTTCCTTTCCTTATGCTCTGCTGCTCGCTGCTGCTTAAATGGGAGCAGCCAAACCATTTTCTTCTGTGGCCCACGCAGACAATAGAACCACTGATCACCAGAATTTGGGTCCCAGGTGCCCTTTTCAGAATTATCCTCTCACATGTGGCATGGCCAATATTTAAACCTGCCAGATAGCTTAGAGCTCCACAACAATTCAAACCTGAGATTTCTAGCAAAGAAAAGATCATGTGTACGGAAGACAAACTACCCAGCGTTATTCCCACTAGTGGGAGAGGGAAGAGGTTAGTTTGAGGTTAACAACAAGACTTTGGAGGCCTTGGCATGTGGTATAAATGTCTTCTGGCACACAGCTGAGCCTCTGGGCTGTACCTCAGCTGAAGTGGGACATGCTGTGTTCTCCTGCCTCTGCTGTAATTCATGGAGTGAGACATTGCTTACTGGGGATTGCACTGGAGCCCCGGTATGCATGGGATGGGTTTTATAGAGGCTGAAGTTGATAGTGATTTGTACCTCAAGGCCAGTGATCTCTTCTTTAATAATCGAGTCTGCTCTCCTGCAGGCCTCCTTCCTCCTCCCAACACATAGAACTCCTCACGTCTGTCCTATCCCAGGAATCCACGAGCAGCGATGGTTCTACACACGGACAGTGCTTACCTACTCCGCTCTTTTCTGGGAATATGGTTCTGCAAAGCTGTTGGCAACACAGGGTGACTGCAGCATCTTTCTTTGCTGCATAGCAGGCAATTTGTGTCAGCCTTTGTCTTAGGAGCCTGGAGCTTCACATGCTTGAAGCAGGTTTGCTTGGCAGGAATTTAAAACATTTTTCATGTCTTGGAGGAGTTTTTCCACTTACGGTTTGCTAAAGTGGTGTCTAAGGAAAGAATCACTCCATTTTGACTACTCCTGTTTACACTGAAGTGGCCTTGTAAGTCAGCCCATTCCTGTCAATCCTTTTCTGCCACACCCACGGATGAGATCCTGAAACCCACCTTCCACCAGTGGCCTCCTCTCCTCACACGCCCTGCAGCCCTTGACACCCCTCTCATCCAGCAGCTTCTTCAAACAGCAACAGGGAGCCCTCCACAATCTGCTTTCTACGGCTGCTCTGTCCCCTTTCTAAGCCAAAAGCACATGGGCTCCAGGCATTCAGCTTCATTCCAGAAACACAGAACATATCGTCTCGCCTTTTGCTGCTGCTGCTCTAACCAACCTGCTGTAATGCAGGTCTGGGCCAGCTCTTCCCTGCTGCTCCTCTCTCCTCCAAGCTCTCCAGCAGGTTTCAGGCCAGCCTGGAATCATCTTCACTGCCATCCCCAGGAAGATCCCTCGGTGCACTGATGGGAATTCATGACCAGGCCTAGCATGGTTTGCAAACTGCATCCAGCCTCTGCTGCAGCAGGGAAAATGTCTGCCCAGAGAAGCTGACTCTAAACACACAGGGGCATCACTTCCAGAGCCTTGACTCCAAAAATTAACTTCTTTCTCCCTTGAGTCCTCACTGCCAATGCTCATGCACAGAACTGCTGAAAACTGGGGTGCTTTCTTTTCTGGAGGTGAGGAGGGAGAGGAGGAGAGCAGCACCTGGGCATCATTTAAGCCAGCCCTGGGGATTCTGGTGCCCCTGTGATTCAGTTATTCAATTAGTAACCAAGAACAACTGCATTCTTCTTTCATCCCATGCTACAGAAGGCTGGTGCTGCCTGTTGCAGCTCTATTTATAGCTTCCCTACACTCCCCTGCTCTCTCTCACAGGCAAACCAAGGAACAAGCTGGAGGCTGCTGCATGGAGAAAGGGCGTTCTTTAAGTAGGGGCTGGGATGTGGGGTTTTGATAATACTGTGTCACTACCCAGAGAATACCTCTTGGAGCCTGTCTCTTCTCTCTCAAGAGGCTTTTTTGATAGACTAGGCCTTTTTATGGAAACAGAACACTTTTCACCTAAAATTTTGAGGGTTTTGCAAGGCAAAGTTGGATCCAAAAGGGAAAGGAAAAAAAAATGTTACTTCTACCAGAGTATTTCTGGTAGAGAACAATCATCTTCTGGGCCTTCTCTGCAGTTCTGTCCTCTCTGTGTTTTGGTTAAAATTGCTCAGCAGTGATGCAAATTCCTGGAGCCTGGACCCCTTAGCCCAGATGAAAATGGAGTGAAGTGTGTGAGGGTGGACAGGCAGGAGAGCAGGACAAGGCAAGGGGGTTTTGGAGCAGGAGCAAACTGGCTTGTTAAAATGGCATGTTTTCTAACTAGCAACAGAACTGCTGACTCTGGTTTAGATTATTGTTCCTTGCCTTCCATGAGCGCTAATAGGCTATAAATAAACCCACAAAGCCTTGCTGCCAGGGAAAGCTAATTCCTGTTGCATTTACTGATGTTTAGGGCTTTCTTTTCACAGCAGATGAAATCACTGGAGTGTTTGCTGTGATTTGGTGTACAGCAGCTTAAATCAGAGCTTTGCTTGGACCAGCTCCCAGCATTCCCTTTGTTGTTGGATCAGAGATCCTAGCGTGAATTTGCAAGGGGCCAAAAGAATTAAGTGCCCACGCTGACTTATTTTGGTCATCAGGATGCCCACATTTGCCTTACTAATGCAAACTTTGAAAAAGTACGCCCTGTTTTCAACAAGAAACCTACTGAACGGACTTCCAAACCAGGGAGATTGTTTTTTCCTTGGCCTCTTACTTGAAATCTTCCTTTGGCTTTTGGTCCGTGCAGCAGGGGAGAGGTGCCAGTGTTGAGAACACCTGAAAAGCAATCGAAGGCAGCAGCTGCTGAGGGACTGCTTCTTTATTGCCTTTTCCACTGAAAAGGTTCATGGAAAACTATTTGCTTTCCCGTAGCTGCTGAAGAAAATGTTAGACAAGTTGTAGCTCTGTGCAGAGGTTTGTGCCTGCTCTAACCTCTCGCATCCATTTGATATCTGCAAATCTATTGACAAATTATTTCCTATCTGCTTTTCACACTTGCTGGATTCCTGGGATGAGAGAGTCTTTATTTCTTTGCAGGGCTGAACTATAGTCAACTAGATTAGAAAATGTTACTTCCTGATAGATTTTTTTTCCCTTTTAGCTGCCTGCAGAATGCCATACCGAGGTGCACTGAAAAAAATAAATTCCACACCAGAGATATGATTTTTCTATTAACCTTCTCACCCCAAACTTCTTCAGAGATGTTCGTTTTTTCCCCCTGGATTTCTATACAATTTTTCCATAAGAGCTGAAGAAGTTTGCAGAAATCAACCATTCTTAAGAGAATTTCTTCATGCTCCTATATTTGTACATTGCTTTTAAAATCAGATTCCTTGTAAATATACAATTGTATTATAGATGAGGCCTTGTGAGGCTCAATGGATCCATTACAGAGCCCTTCATTACCAGGTTTTGGTGAAACCCAGCTCTGTCGTGTTACCGGTACAAGCTGCAGGAAAAGGCGTCCAGGAGCTGGTTCTCTACAGAAATCTGGCATTTGACAAGAACTGGAATGGTAAAAGAAATGGTACTTTGGGGACTGGGGGTTCACCAGCCCACGTGGGGTGAGTCTGCAGCACTTCTTGGCCAAGTTCACCAGCAAACGAGTCCGCCTGTAAAACGCTGTCACTGGTACGAGCAGGGACGTGAAGGCAGGCGCAATTAATCAAACTTTTTGAAATATGGAAAGAATCCATTTCATATGCAGCTGAAGAGCTGCAGCCCTGCAGAGGAGTTCATTCCCATTCCAAAGGGAGAGTTCCCACATTTTGATTGCATGAGTACTTGAAGAACAATATGCAGAGCTCTGCCATCAGAGAGGTATTTTCAATCAAACACAGCCTAATGCAACCCTGCCTCTTGGGGTTTTTGTTGGTTTTTTTTCCTTCTCTGGTATTTTCTCTTTCTCTCACTCTTCCTTTGTGGTTTATTGTGTCCTTTCAAGCATTGATTTCACCACTGATAAGTAAAATTTCCTACTAACTGGGGTGCAACGGCAGTCAGGACAGGATTTACACTTCCAGTTTAATAAAACCAGTGAGAATGATTTGTTAAATCAATGCAAGAAAACTGCAGGAGAGGAATTTCAAGGATCTCTGAGTTCATGGGCATGATTGCATAAGATGGAAGTAATAGCTTGCTTCTGATATAAGCGGTGTTCTCATGACCCTCACACAGTAACAGTGGTCCTACTTTCCTGCTTTATAATGGATTGATGTTTATTGCCTAGGATTTGGGATTTTTATCCTGAAATCTGGAGAACTAATAATTTCAAGATAACTGATGGCTACACATAAATCTAATGATTCGGGACAGCTTTCTGTAAAGGGCCAACGTGGTAATGGCTCCCTTGAATTTTGGCTGTGAATGTGAGCAGGCTGACTAATTTCTCTTCTGCAGGCACCTAACATTTATTAATCTTACTACAACAGTTAGGTATCAGTGCTTTGTGTTGTTAACTATTATATTAGAAAATTGGGGATTTGGAAATCTCTCTTGCTGTTAGTGGTTGCTGTGGACAATGGACTAGACTGTGATTTTTACCAAGGTAGATGTGTTTGACTTCACACTGCTTTCCTTCTCCCTGGTGTGTTATTGATGGTGCTCTGTCGCACTCATTCTTCGGAGAAAAAAAGGATTCACCAAACAAAACAGTTTTCACCTGTCCACATTTCATTGTGTTGAAACGCTGTTATTTTCCCCCTAAATTTTATTCATCCTTTGTCTAGTATGTGTGGGACTTTGAGGATAAGCACAGCAATAAAAAAGGATACTCTGGAGACTCTTCAGTCTTCCTCAGTTATAACAAAGAGCAGAACTGCATGTAGGGGCTGTAAGGAGACGTGTAAAAGGGATCACGATTTGGCAGACAGATGTCTTGATAGGTTTTCTCATTCCTGTGTTTTTAAAAACTTATTCCCTTTACATATATCCCACACCCCATCCCATGGCAGCCCGGGATACACGGGCAGACACACGGATGCTGTTACCCAGGCAGCAGCAGCAGCACAGACATCCTGCTGCTACCCTGACAGCAAATGTTATATGGTTTTTATATACTTATTTGTTTGTGTGCACACATCTGTCCTGGCTTCAGGCCTAAATCCCACAAGTCAATGCCGGAAGCTGTGCGGTAATTTAAGACCACGGAGTCAGGCTGAAGGTGGTGAAAGTTAAGCACGTGCTTAAACTTGCTTCTTGATGGGAAATTTCTTATCCAAGTAAAACTGGGAGGAAAAGGACAGTCAGAAAGGCAGGAGCAGTCAGATCAACCAGGGAAAATGAGTGCGAGTTGTCACCTTCCATCACAGCTTCCCAGGCAAACAGGGCCAAATCCTCGGAGCCGCTGTGTCCTCCAAGGAATCTCCCAAGTCAGGGTTTTCCTTGGCCATCTCCAAGAAACACCCAGCAGACCATGTAAATACTTTTAAATTTTGCCCACGATCCAGAAGGCTTGTTGCGTTATGTTTTTGTCCAAACAGATACAAATATTGCCCCTCATTATCCATAACCCCTGAAGTTTTGTGGGTTTTGATTTCTTTTTCTTCAAATAATTAGTTCTGCTTTCTGTTGGCAGCCATCACATTTGCCTACACGAGGCCAAGTCTTTCCAAGTTTATTAGATTTATTATTTCCAAGAAATAGCTTTCATAACCAGAGGTGCCCATTAGTTCTGCAGCTATTTCCTGTCTTATCCCCAGGTTGTTGCCCATGCCAGATTCCCATGCAAGGGTGGTCTCATTTTACAGAAAGAGCCTCCTTCTCTCTGGAGGACACCAACTTCTCTGACCCCACACAGATCTAATGATGACTTTAAAGCACAGAGCGCAGCAATTACCCATGCACGTGTCACAAACCAGGTCCACAGAATAATTTACTCTCTCTCTGCTTTTAATTTTGTCCTTGTTCTGCATCCTGTAAAGGTCCCTGTCATGCTGCCAGCATTTTGGTGCCTGTTACTTATTTTATTTACTGTTGAGTAATGAAAATATGTGTAAATCCTTAAATAGCTAATACAAGAAATATTATTTATGTGACAGAAGTCTGAGTCTTTCATGACTCTTGCATCAAATGAATGGTCCAATGGGTCAGGCAGTTTCAGCCAATCTCCCAGCACCCTATGACATTTAAATATAATTTAGCTTTCAGGGTTAGGGGGGAAGAGAAACTAAATGAGTTATGAAAATACAAATTAAACTCCACTACCATTGCTTTACAACAGCCTGTGCCATGTTAAACAGCTGACATGCCTGTTCTGAGACCTTGTCACGTTACTTTTACATTTATGTAAACTTACTTCAGCTAAAAAGAGAGCAGGAAAAGAAAAATCAATTGAAATAGAAGACAGAGATTTAATTTAGCTGGGGGGAAATCAGATCAAGGAAGGCAAATGATGAAGATAAAAGTAACCCCTGTCCCAACGTAGAGAGAAAGTGGCTGTCTGATGTTCATTAGAATTAATTAACAGCATTCTGCTCCCCTGGGACCCAGGGGGCTGAGGAGGGTGGGATTTGCTACTGCTCCAAGGATGAATTAGAAACACAGACCAAAGGAAAAGGGAGCCAGGGGTTCTCACTCTTTAAGACTACAGTGGGTTGGTAGATCTCGGTGTGGATGGACAGAAGCGAGGTGGTTTAAGCACAGCCCTTCCTCATCACAGCTGTGGTGGAAAAAGGCAGTGACTGATGGATTATTGCATTGACAGTGTACCTGGGAAAATGAGGTTCATGTGATCCACGCCGTGTATGCAACTGTCTGCCTCTGCCTCTGCCAAAATCATAATGCCCACTGGCTGGTTTGAACGAGATACCTGAATGCTCTGAAAGATATTAAGTTCCCAGAAGGAAATGGGCCAACAGGTAGAAAAGTGTTTGTATCTGTGTTCAGGCTGATACTAGGACTGAAATCAAATTGCTTGTGAGGCCTTCGAGAATCAACATTAGACAGAGGTATTATTAACATCCCAGCACTGCCAAGCCCACCACTAATCCATGTCCTCAAGTGCCACATCTACACATCTTCTTAATACCTGCAGGGTTGGTGACTTCACCACTTCCCTGGGCAGCCTGTTCCAGTGCTTGACAACCTTCAGTGAAGAAATTTTTCCTCATATTCAGTCTAAACTTCCCCCAGCACAACATGAAGCTATTTCTTCTTGTGCTGTTACTTGGGAGGAGAGCCCGACCCCCACCTGGCTACACCCTCCATTCAGGGAGTTGCAGAGAGCCATCAGGTCACTCCAGAGCCTCCTTTTCTCTAGGCTGAACCCCCCCACCAGCTCCCTCAGCTGCTCCTCATCAGACTCTTGCTTCAGTTCCTTCACCAGCTCCATTTCTCTGGAGACACTCCAGGCCCTCAATGTCCTTCTTGTAATGAGGGGCCCAGAACCAGCCCCAGGATTCGAGGCACAGCCTCACCAGTGCCAAGTACAGAGGGACAAATCACTGCTCTTGTCCTGCTGGCCACACTGTGGCTAACACAAGCCAGGATGCTGTCAGCCTTTTTGGCCACCTGGGCGCACTGCCAGCTCAAATTCAGCTGCAATCCAGACGATTAAACCCGGGATAATCCAAATACCAGACACAAAATGGCAGGAAAGAGTTTTCATAAATTCATGTGGGATTTTTCCCCTCATCTCTCACCGAGCAGTCCTGCCAGGAAGCCTGTTCATGCCAGCCCTGAAGGTCCTGTGCCTGCACTCGGTGTGTGCTAGGGGAGGAGAGGCAGCCAGTCCGGGAGCGCGAGGAAATCAACAGACCGGCTTCCAAGAACACGGGAGGCAGATGAGTGTGGAAGGACACAAACCTTCTTTGTTTGTTTTGGATTGAAAAGGAAGGCTCATTTTAAGCTTCACAGGATTTTTTGAGGGATGGAAGAAATCAGCCTTTACCAAATGCAGGGAAAAACTGACTTTTCAAAACCTGGAGGGGATCAGGGCTTAAACAAACAGAGTCGCTGAAATTAAACCATGCAAATGTACTTGACAGATTCCCTGTTCAGAAAATGGTGCCCAAGAACAAATAGTTCTTTGGCTGTTGAAATGTTACAGGATATTGGCAGCCTAAAGAAATGAAACCAGCCCCATGAATAAAGACATTCTGCATCCCCTGAGCGGCTGTGCTCCTGCCCTGTGGTCAGGGGGTGTGAGCACTCTCGAGATGGTGATGACTGAATGATTTATGAAGTCCCTTTTTCAAAGGATGCCTCGATAGGTACATCTGTATAGCTGATCCCAGCCAGCCATGGCTTCAGTCTCTGAAGACTGTTCCACATGATGTCTCTTCGTTACATAAAAACAGAGTGCAGGCCACTATAATCTTCATTTACTGCCTCTCCCAGCAGTTTAGAGAGGGGACAAATGTGAACAAGGC
The DNA here is from genome assembly GCA_013398855.1 of Mohoua ochrocephala. Classification (NCBI taxonomy): domain Eukaryota; kingdom Metazoa; phylum Chordata; class Aves; order Passeriformes; family Acanthizidae; genus Mohoua; species Mohoua ochrocephala. The sequence continues at coordinate 357,134 of VZTA01014284.1, read as the reverse complement.
ACATGGACTGCTCAATTCAGCATTCAAGAACAAAGCACAGACCAAGGGGATGGGGACAAACCAGAAGATCTAAGGATGCCTTGCTTAGATCTGTCCCTCCAAATCTGCTGCAACCTCAAGCCTCCAGAGCTGATCCTTCCAGGTGAGCAAGCTGATTCCATCAAATTGGGAAGATATGATGTCGTTGGGGAAAAAGGCCTCTTCATTAGGGTCATTTGACCATGGAACAACATGCATAAGAAATTCCTTAGCTGGACACTGGCTTGAAAAGAGGAAACGGAGGGGAAGGAGCAAGAAGCCTCTTGGACTGCACTCTGACAATCCGAAAATTCGCCAGGCATTTCAATTATCGAGCTACCCCAAAACACATGAGCAGTATGAAGCATGAAAGTAAAGCAAGATCTGAATTTGATGGGTCAATCTCTTCAGTGATTTGATTGCACTAAATTCAATCTTCAGTTCAGAGAGGTGACACAGAGCTGAAAATTGAAGCTCAGCTACAGAAATTGAGTCTCAGGAAGGCAAGAAAGCAGCAAGGCATAAAGGGAAAAGAAAATAATTTCTTAAATAACTTCCCTTGTTATTCCTCTAGCTAAAGCCAGTGTTTGCCAAGAGATAATCCATGCATAGCCTGGCCTCCTGTGCTTCGGAAAAGGAGTCACTGGGGGCCACACTTGGAAACCCCAGCACCCAGCAGCCAAGTATGAACTATATTGCTGAGGAATTTCTTTCATGACTAATCCTGCTAGCTGTTCTGGTAGGAGGGGGAGCCCTTCCCTTCTTGGGGGAAAGGAAACTCAGTCTGGGCCATGATTTGCACCCGTCAGAGATCCTGAGGGCAATGGTCATTGCGTGGTAGTTTGATGCCACGGAGATGTTCACCTACCAGGAGCAGGTGCTCACTTATCACTGGGGCTGAAGAGGGAATGGATAGAAGATAAACAGCTTTCCCACCCCATATGTTGGCAGAGAGCCCAGCCAAACTGGAGATCTCTACAGGCTGCTTTAATTTCCAGGGTTGTCACCTATCTTGGAACAATTGTGGTTCTCCAGGAGCCAAAACCATGGCTCTGTGTGGTCCTTGGAGCCAGTTCATGTCTCAGTATGAGGAGTTCTGTTCTGTCCTGTGAAGATAGAAAAGTTTGGTCTTTTCTGCACTGAAAAACAGTCAAACAAGAGAAAGTCTGAATTCACCCTTCTGTAGGAACTTTGGGATTTCCTCCCTTCCCAGCCTGGGAAAGCTCTTACAGGCATGGTAGAGGTTGTCAGCAGTAGTTACAACAGTATTTATGCATTGTATTTTAAAACATTTTGCTTGAAGCGTTCTGCAAAGAACCAATATTACAATAATAAGCAACAATTTAGAAATGATCATCAAAGTGGAAAACCAAGATAGATATAACATAAAGAGCCAAAGGGCATCATTAGAAGGAGGGGGAGGATTCCCTTTGGAATGCAACCATGATGCAGAAAATGCCTATTGAGAGCTAACTTTCACCTGATCCTTCTTCCCTTCGAGAAAAATGTGCATTAGAATTTAATGTTGCAATTTCTATGTTAGAATTCAAAAAGCAAACACAGCTATGAGCTTCTGCTTGTTTTGAGATCTCGTTCGCCTGACTTCTCTCCTCTTAGATCTTATACATCTTTAACAGGTTGTAAAGGAGAACACAGCTCTCTTCACAGCACCAGGGGTGCAAAAGGCTTTCTGCTCTTGCTTAAATGAAAGATCAGGATTTTCATGGACTTGGTCCACAGTTGTGCTGTTTATGACCACATAGTCCAATAGCAGTGACACAAGCAGAGAAGAGGAATAGCTTTAAAATATTATAGACACAATTCACCGTGCTTCTTATGTTACCATGACTGTACAGACTCTTACAGCAATCAAGGTTTTTCATTAAAGCCCATTTTTAAGAGAACATTCATTTTTACTGGAGGGAAAAGTGTTAAAGACATTTAACACTTTTTCCTTAAAATCTGGGCATATTATAAAAAAAAACTGGAGTCCTAAAGGAAAATATTTTAATTATCAGCTGGAAAATACTGGCCGAAGTGCCAAAATCTTAGCTTCATACAGAATACAAAAAAGAAATTAAAATGTTTGGTGAAGTCTTTTCCTCTTCCTCTGGGTCATCTTTACCAGGTCACTGCTACAAGCTACATTCCTTTCCTTCTGTTCCTTGTCTGCTTCAGGACATCCCTTCCCAATTCTGCTCTTTCCCTGGAATTTCTCACCTCTGCAATTTTAACTCCACAGTCCCTCTATGCAGCAAAGCCCCAGAGGCTGCTGATTTGGGGCAGCAACTCTGTCATGTTGAGGATCCTCCCACCAGTGCTGAACTCTTTCTAAGGCAGCTTTTACATCAGTTTGTACGTGAAGGTGTCCTTCACTCTGCTATTTACGGAGTTCAAGGATGAAATATTTAATATTCTCATCAAACTTCTAATTTCAGACTTCTCTAATCTTCGTCCAGTTAAGCTGAACTGGGCGTACAAACTGTTCAGCTTGTGTGAAACTTCCGATAGAGCATCCAGTTATGTTTTAAAGAACATGGAAGATGGGACAACCGTGACACTAAATTATTTTGCTGCTGAAGCATTCTTCCTGTTTAAATGTTTGTGTCTTGTGTTCAGCTTGAATTTTTTTAGTATTTCGACATTTATTTTTAAAGTATTTTCCCCGGAACCACACACAAATCTAGTGGTTGTCTGTACTGTAAATCTTCCTTTGGGCCCTAATGTATTTTAAAGTATCTGAGTTCTGCCAGCTGTGGCTTTTTTTCCTTTGGCCTTTTCATTCTCACAGAAGTTTTTTGCAGTTCTTGATGGGCTGGTCGATCGCACCTCTTATTTTCCACACGTAACACTGTGTGTGTATATATATACATGCATGCATATATATATTCTATATGTTTATTTTCTGGCAGCTGGCTGCCACTAAGATGCCCTTAGCTGAGGCTGTTGGGTGGTGGTTCTGGCCTCATCTATTTGAGACAGCAGGAGCTCCTCAATTTTAGGACCCTATTTACCTCTACTGAACCGTGTCTGGTACTTCTGGGGATTGTGCTGGTCATTGAGTAAATGCTGTAGATGATTTCAAAGTCGTTGGCAAAATATCTTCTGGACGTACCAGGAGTGGTCCTTTGTGAGGCAACAAAGGCACCTCTGAGTGCATCAAGGACTGTCTTTCCTCCTCATCCAAGTGGCTGAGCACATCTCTGCCTTGAAGAGCTCAATGTGGGAGGCAGCGGGGCTGGCAGGCAGAGCCAGCCCTGTCACGGGGTGCTGGAGAAGGCTGACCAACAAGGCACAGTTTCCCCAGTGCCACATTGTCAAAAGCAATGTTCCCATTTAGTCACTCGCGCTCACTGTCTTTCAAGCCTCATTGAACTCCAACGGGGGTAAAAAAGTCTCTGGGACGACTGTGATCTTCATCTGCAGGACAGAGACATTTAGAGGATGTCACTGCCATCGCTCTGGCTTGGGGTAAGGCTGAGATGACTCCTGTCAACCCCATGATGAAAACAGGACGGAGGAACACCGCTAACAACAGGCAGCCGTCAACGCTTCCAAAACTCTCCTCTGAAGTAAGGCCACTGGGCTGTCTCTAAACCTCGCTGTGGGTGTGCGTGGTGCCGTGAGCTGCGGGTCTCTGGGTATTAGGGGCTGTCTGGAGCACTGAGGGGCCCTGCAGCTGCCAGACCCCAGCCAAGGGTGACATCCTTTTGAGCTGCAGAGGCATCATCACTGCCCACCTCCCACCGCTCCTGCTCCCAGCCACAGCCGCCTTCTTGGTTCAGTTTAGTTTATGTGTGACATAATTTCCCCATAAAGGAGGGGTGATTGTAAATCCAGATGGAAATGGATTTGCATGAAATGCACTTTAATTAATTAGCTAAATGTTTGCAAAGTGCTTTGAAGATGTAAAACTCCATACAAGTGTTCAACGGTTCTAATAATAAAATAACAATAATTAATTTCCCCAGGAAGCGTGTGTACAGCATGTGCTCAGAATATTCCTATCCAAGAACATTAAAAAAAATAACCCCACTTTACCTCTGACATTTTATTGAGGACTGAGTACTGCAATAAAATAAATTAATTCATTTATTCATCCATGGAGACTTCAGTTTGGCTCTAGTTTAAAAAAGAAAATAGCAGCCGTAGTGCCCATTAGTCAATGTGACAGAACAGAAGTATAATTTAGAGCAGTTAAGCAAGACAGGGCTGTTTAACAACGAGGCATCTGATAAGGGGACCAAGTATCTCTGCTTTCAGCTTTCCCATAAAAGCAGCATGGCCCTGCAAAAAGGTGGCCTGCAGTGATTCATAATCTGGATGTTATTCTGAGTACATTGACTATGGAGGAAGCAGGCAGAAACCTGGGCTGTTATGGATGCTTTTACACATTGCTCCTGAATCGGAAACTCTGCTCCCTTCCCTTGGAAGAAGTGTTCATTTCGGTGCTTACATTCCCTTGGATTTGATTTCTGCAAACATCTGGTCAGATTTCTGCATGCAAGAAGTTAGTGAGGAAAAAAAGGGCATTGCAAAAGCTCATGCAAATATGCATTTGCCGGAGGATTTCCTCCTCCGGCAAATGCTTCCAGCATTTCGAGGTTGCCTTGGAGGCTCTGTGGTTTACAGCAAACCTTTGGCTCAAGAGCCAACCTTCCCTGTGCTGCACCACCAGGATTGTATTTGCTAAGGGAAACTGGGCTAGATTGTCCTCACTCTGAAGGAAGGAGTCGACAATGCAGTGCTCCTCCTTCAGCTTCCTGACAGGTTTTCACTTGAAATCGCTCAGACTTGTTAATTTACCCGTGACATCCCACCACACGCATCTGCCGGAGCAGGTCACCGCAGAGACTCGAGGGCAGGGCAGAGAGGATCTGCGGATGGGCTGATTTCTCCCTGCATTTTTCATGCTTTATTCAAGTGCAGAGATGAGTGGTGAAAGTTTGTGTCATTAATCAGTAGCTTATACCCAGAGCATTAGGGATTTTAAAGCTGAGGAGATAATGTGACAAATGAAAAAAATGATGTGAATTAGCGGAAAACTGACTTTTCCCCTCGATACTAATTCATTTCTATGGCAAGGGTGCACTTTCAAAGTGCAATCAAATTCATTAAGAGGTTTTGATGGATATGGAGAGACAGGAAAACACCATTTATCACTCAGAAAAGCTTCACAAAGCACAAGAAGGGCCCCTTTATGGAGTCATAACTGCAGGAGATGTCATCTGTCAGGGAGCCTGCATGATGGCTCTCCCTCCCCAAGTGGGGTTGTGCAGATTGCTAGTGAGGCTTTAAACTTCTCTCCGGAGCCTGAGTTCAGGAGTTTGTTTTTAGTGTATTTTAGAAATAAAATCAGAGAAGAAAAGTACGAGAGTTGGGCTGCTTTCTGCAGAGGGACTCTGCCACCCAATTCAGCAGGGAATTGCATGAGACTCACCTGATTCATCTGTCTCGGAGCAGAATTTTATGACAAAAACCATCTGGTTTGTTCCCAGTAGTTATGTAGAGTATTATGTAACAAGAAGCACTAAAATGAGACACTCAAACGAAAACAAACCTGTACTTTATCTCCATGTCTATAAGCAAATTGAGTGAGACCAAATGATTTTAGATGTGTCTTTACCTCCTTACCAAAGCAGAGGAGATATTCATGCTCCTCCAGCAGTAACAAGAAGCATTCAAAAGAATAGCTGAGGCCAGCCAATACTTAGCTGTTTGCTAAAAACTGGAAGAATATGTGACAGTCATCAGCATGAATTTTCTTGAAGAGGATGCCTGGAGTTAGTGGAAAGACCTGAAGGTTTTGAGCATGCAAAAATAATATAACTTTACCCTGACTCTGAATTCATCCTGCTTGTGGAGAGAAGCAATAGGGGATTTGAAATTTCCACACAGCCTCAACTCCCTGACTGAATAAAAAGAGCACAACAGACCTGCTGAATTTGACCATTATGTTATTGAAAAATTCCCACCTATGGACTAAGGGATTTAGCCCTTGGAAATCCAACTTGTATTTGCAGAGCTGTTTCCTGACCTTTTCTGTAAGCCAACGTAGTCACGAGCAGTAAGATCAAAGGCCTGATGAATGTCTGATGTGAAGAGAAAAGAAACGGCTTCAGGCTCTTTCCCTTGGAGACTGATGAACGCTCATTTCCGGTTAATTTAATAGGATATATGCTGAAAAAGGGACTCCTGTATACAGTACATTGAACACAATCTCTTCTATTTTCTCTGCCTAAGTGGATGGTCTGTTCTAGTGAGCCTCTGTCTCAGCAGACACTAAATATTATGTTTGTCAGATGAATGTACCTCTCCAGGAGCTCGGTTTGCGTGCGCTGAGTGCGCTTCAGACGGCAGATGTCCATTCGGGATGGATACAGAAACCCAGAAACCCGCCTGGTTTGGGACAAATGGAAGAGGTGACCCAAGCCTCCAGTGGGGTAAACCAGCCAAATTTAATTGATTTGGGTGTAGCAGCAGCGACTGTGGCCCCTGATGATCCAAGCTGGATGCTCCAGACCAGTTGGCTGTGGAACAATTAAAGCAAAGGGATGAGGAAGGAATGCGTTTTAAGGCAGCAACACAAGCGTCAGGCTTAAAGCTGACAAGTGAAATTTAATAATGCATTTCATGACATGTGAGCATTTTATTCCTGAGCCATCACTGAGAACTGTTTTTTGGCATAGTAACTGAGCCATGCACCTCGAAGGCGCAGGAATGATCCCGAGGGGAACAGCTCAGTGGGACCAGCTGTCCCTGTCAGCCCCTCAGCACCGACTCCTGCACATTTCACAGGAGAGAGGAACACACAAATACGTGCCCTCACTGGTCGTTCCTAGCCCAAACCTCTCTACACAAAAGAAAAACGCAGCTAAATTTGACAAAGACATTTCCAAAAAGCTTTTTGGCTGGTTCCTACCTGCGAAGTAATAATCCGTCTCTATAGAGAATGACTTTGGGAGGGACATAATGAAAGGGGGGAGGGAAAGAGTCGACATTATTTAAGGAAATCCGTTTAGTGAAGCTAAGCACGTAATCTAGATCTTCATTTTGCATGTGTCATGTAAGTATAAGAAGATTGTATTTGCAGTAGGCAAGAGCCCATACTCAAGCCCAGGTATCTACATTAATGTGACCAACTGCTTTAGGGTTTTCTTCACTGGGACATTATTGCTATCTAACCCTTTCAGCTGCTAATTTCCTGTGCTTTGCAGGATGGTGAGCAAGGTACAGGGAAAGGAGGAAGTTCTTAGTGGGGAATGGGGCATTTTACTGCATTTTACTGCAGTAAGTAATTACAAATTTAATTATTTCATATACTCCCTGCCTTTGATGGTTATCATCAACATACAAATACTCTGCAAAAGCATAATTTCTCAGGCAGCAGCAAATAAAGAATCAAATGGTGATTGGAGCCATCAACTTCGTCATCTGTGTCCCTGCTTCTTTTGTCAAATTCCTTTGTGGAGCTCAAGTTTGTGTGGATCTCTTCCCTAAATCCGCTGAGCAGAGTCAGGGCCACAAAGCAGACTGTTCGCTGTTCTTTTAGGAGCTAAATGAAGGCTGGGAGAATAATAGAATCATAGAATGTCCTGGAAGGGATCCACAAGGAGCATTGCTAATCTATTTCATTGTGGCTGGGGTGGTCAGGGCTGTAAAATGGTTCAGTGCTTAACTGCACTTTTATAACCCTCTACAGGAGACAGAGTGATGCCAGAAAGCCTCTGCATTTACCACTGCAGAGGAAGTGGAAGGAGACACGCTCCTAAAAGTGCAGTTTACCAGGGGAAGCTGCAGCAGCTGTACCTGTGCTAGCAAAGAGCTCTTCCCTCAAGTTCAACCTAGGATTCACCCTCTCTTTTTCCTGGAACTCAGACAATTCCATGGTGGATCAAGCACATGTGAGATGCTACCAGGCTGGTCTCTGACAGCTGGAACAGATCCAAGGATACTGCTTCTGTTGCAGCAGATCTGAATTGCATGAGGAGGAACTGAGAGTTTACCATGATTACCCTCTGCAGATCAGGACTGAGAAGCTGCTCTGCAGATGTCCCTGCCTGTCCTGTTCACTGCTATCACCTCACTGTTTTCTTATCCTCCATTCTGTTTTCTCTTGATTTAGTCTTCAGTCATGAGCACTTTCATGCCACCTTTCTTCTCCTGGGATGGTGGTAGAATGTGGCCCTTGGTTTTAAATAGCCACCCAACCCCACAGGATGCCTGCTGTGCCTCACAGACACTGTCCCCATTAACCAGCTGGGACAAAACTTCGACTCCAACCTGAAAAATGGAGGTGCCAGCAAAATGAGGAGCTGCAGTTCTTCTTCTCTCTAAATCCTATTGTTGGTCTCAGTGGTAATAAATCACTGTTTAAAACACTTTAGCTTTTCATCATCCATTAGACTAAACATCCGCTACTCATCTGTTTTCCTTCTGCAGTATCATTGTCTTCACGAGTCGGAATTAATTGATTTCTTTGTATTGAGTTGGGTTTCATAAGAAGACTAAATATTCCCAAGAGATGAAAACATGAACTGAGTGGTTTGTGTGTGCGTGCAAAATAGATTTCCATCTAGATAAGGGGGAAGTGAGAGTTCAATACAGAGCTGCTGTTATAATCCTGGAGACACAGGAAAACCACAAAATTGCCATGTGTGCAACATGGGAACAGGTTGCTCAGAGAAGCTGTGGCTGCCCCATCATTGGAATTGTTCAAAGTCAGGCTGGATGTCCCTGCCCATGGCAGAGGGTTTGGACTAGATGATCTTTGAATGTCCTCTTCAACCCAAACCAGTCTGTGATTTTATGGGGCCTCTTAGGTAGGTACAGAAGTCTTCATTTTTTAAATAAAGTGGAAATCCATGATGGAAGTTAAATTGTTTGAGAGAGATAAAACGACAGACAAACTACATAATATTTAAGAAAATTGAGGAATTCTGGATGCCATTCTTACGGTCTCCCTTCTGAACCACATTATCATCTGAATGTGTAAGAAAACAAAATCTACAATAAAATAAGCTTCAATCATAAGTCAGTGAAGCTGAGGGGGCAGCAGGTCTCTCTGTTTTTTTCTCTCAAAATCAAAAAGACAAGGCAAGTTCAATTTCTGTCCAGTAAAAAGCCATTATTGTGTCTGACAATGACAGGTTTTGCATACACAGACATACAATGTGCATGCACATGCATACAAAGTTGTTCCATAATAGCAGGTTTTCTGGCTCAGTCTCAAAGCTGACGTAAATGAGAAGACTGGGAGCTTCTCTTCTGCTATTTTATGGACTGTGAATAAGATTGCACTTGTCCTGATGATCTTTCCATTTGGCCATCACTCATAACCATCAGACAGACTGCCCCTCACAAAGAACGGGCACATCCATACCCAGGAGTCTGTCAGACAGAGTCAACACGTCACTCTAAACATACTCACAGTGACCCAACACGTGCTTTTCTCCCTTCCTTCTTTAATTTGAAGTAGTTTTTCCTTTCCCTTTTCACCCGCTCCCTGGATGGAAATTGCACTGCTAGGAAGGCAGGGACACCAGCTGCTCCGTAACTCTCTCCCATTTATCTCTCTTAGGTCCTGAATCAGTCAGGTGCTTTTGTGCGTGCTGAACAATAAGCACCTGCTCGAATCCATCCTTGTTCAATGAAACATTCAAAACTCATTGTAAGCTCACTGATACCAAGCAGAGTTAAACACAGCTAATGCCATGCTTAAAATTCAGCCCAGTTGCGTAGTGGTTTGCCAAATCATTATTCGGCACTGGATAGCAATGCAGGCCTAAGTGACCTCCAAAAAGCTGCTCATTACAGTTGTTCATAGCAGTTAGGAGCAAATACCTTAAGGTGCAGTTAAGGAAATGTACCCACCTTCAGATCTTTGCCACTCACAAGCAAAAGCTCGAGGAAGCTGAGAGGAGAAGATTCAATTTGTTCTCCAGATTTCACATAAGCTCTGAGGAATGAATGCACAAAAATGCTGCTTTTAAAGTTTTGAGGTTAGCAATCATTCGCATCTGCCATAAAAGCCAGAGAACTTCCATATATTTCATTTTAGCTGCCTAAAAACTAAATTTACATGTTACAAAATCTGAAAGTAACTTAGGGATATTTGCTCGTAGCTGCCTACCTACAATTTCCAACACTTGAAAATTCATCACCTAATAAAATGATTTGAGTGGAAACCATTCAGTGTCTCAGTTTTGCTCCTGACTTGTCATGACCGACTGAGATAACTCATCAGCAACACAAACAGTCCACGTGCACACCAACAGCAGCAGAGACAGCCCCTGGAGGATGTGCAGTGGGCTGGTTCTGGGAGGGTCTGTGCCAGAGCACAGGGAGCGAGGAGTCCAAAGCTGTACCCACACCACCCATATCCTCAAGAACAAAAAGGCACTAAAACTGCCTGACTCTGGTCTACAGAAAATCTGTCTGAGCCATCTGTTCTCCAAGAGTTTGTTGACCAGTGCACAACTGGAGCGGCAAGGCCTAATGGGAGGTGTCTAATGGGCAGATGAAGACAGCAAGCTGAACAGCTCAGCCTCTGACTATTAAAAACTGGCTTTGGTTGGGCTGCCTGGCTGAACTGCCAATGGTTCAGCTATTAGAGAGCTCAAGATGTTTATCTATAAATAGGTTTAGGGCTTTTTGTCAAATTTCAACACTTTGGTTCTTTCTAACCCTCTGTAAAATCTGCCTGATCTTTGGATCTGCTTGGAGCTCCGTGAAGACCAAACTGAGACAACAAGAGCCACAAAAACCCCAATAGATTTAGTAATGGGAAATATTTAAGCCTATCTTTTATTTTCTTTTAGATGCAGCCCCTAGTACTGATATCACTGGAAACATCTAAAAGTTCTTCCAAAGCGCAAGGAATCTCTCAGGTCAGGCATTAAATGGAAGAAGCAAGACCTCAGCACCAGCATCCCTCAGTGTCCCACTTCTTCCTGCTCTTGAGGAAGCCTCGTGCCTTGAAAGAACTCCAACAGAGCACAGTTCCTCTGCCTAGCAGTTACACTCACCGTGAGCTCACCAGAGGTGACTCTGCACCATTTCCCCCGTTCAAAATACCTGCTGTTTGTGTTTGGCTCTGCCTGTGTGTGAAACTTCTCCTCAGCCAGGACCCTGCAAAGAGCTTTGCTACAAGGCATCGGTGAAGCCCCAAACTGGTGAAATGAGCGGTGAGACAGGAGGCACAACCTCCACAGGAGGGAAATCATGACAACACAGCTTGCGAAGAGTAGCAGACGCCACCATGCTCACCCGGAGCTTGCCAAGGAGCTTGTTTGTTAGTTCCCTCCATCGCCTTTTTCCATGTACACGATTGCTCACGCACACAAAGCCAATGAGCGACTGCACGGGGATAAACACACACATGCTCAAACCCAACCACACTGTGCTCCTTCTGCCAGCTGGAAAAGGAGGGCTGGAGTGTTTCTTGTTTTCCCTGTTTCTTACCCCCGCAGAAAAGTCTGGGATACCAAACAACAACCTGTACAGGGAAGATAGAGCAGTTTAAAATGGACAAAAATACCTGAAACAATCTCACGTGCTTCGCCCAGGAGGAGCTGCTATTTCACTTCGATGCCTGCTGAAGCTGCGGATGTCTCCCTTAGTCTCAGCAGTGATTTTCGTTCCTTAATTAATCAATTACACGTGTAACTGTGGTCCATTAGCAAGGCAGATGACTGTCTTCAGACGCTGATTACTGGTTTCAGAAGAGCCCAAAAATATTTCAGTAGGATGAATAAATTTCCTCTATGAGGTTTTAATGAGACCATTTAGCTTTTTTTCTTTCTTTAAAAAACAAGAACCGAAATGGGCATCATAAACCAACTCCACCTACATGATGCACAGGGGAAAAACAACAGGCCCCAGTTTTAGACCCTGTCTGCACTTAATTGTACTTGGAAGAGTATATAATGGAGGACTAATGGTGCCTATGTGTTTAGCTCACTTAGCAGTGCAGAGGGGATGATTTCCTATGCACAGTGTAGCACTTTGGCTGGCTGTTTTATAAGACAATGCTGGGGACACATACATCAGTAATAGACTGCCATGAATAGTCTGTCCTGAGTTACAAACCCCAGCCGGTCGTGATCATAATTATTAATAATAACAGTAATCTGCATTTCTAAATCACGACCCCAAGAGCTCCCAGAGTCTGTTTATATGATATACACATTGCAGTAAGCCTAATACCATCTGTGTATAAATATAGGGGCATTTTTTCAGTGTAGGGGCACATTTCCAAAGAAGCAGAAGTTCAGTTCTTAGAGCAACTCTGTCTGCTGTGCTGCACACAAAAATACAGCCAGGATTTCAGTTCTTAATTTTCTGACATCTGCCCATAATATGCACATTGTGTCTGTTCATTTCATTAATCCGTTATTGACAAGAAGAGCTCAGGACTTTGATTTTAAATCTCGTCTGTGAGTCTGAAAGCCTCTCCTCTCCAGCAACTGCTTGCCCCTGGGTCACTGCTACTATTATATGCTGATTTACATTTACATATTCTGCTTGGAGGTTGCATTGTATTTGCTTTCTCCAGTTTTTCTTCCTGACACTGAAGATAAAACCAGCAATCAACGTGGGACATCAGCAAGGGCTCACAGCTGGCCCCATCCCCGTTACCTTCAGCCTTTCTCAATGTTTCACTGATTATTTTCCAAATTGAGAGGCTTAAGCTGTGAAATTCCTGAAAAATTAGTTCTGAGCTCAAGTGCTAAAAATATACATTTCATGTAATGCTGGAAAGAAGACAGGGTGATCCCCGTTCTACGTTTGCCAAAGCATCTCTGAAATCCAAATAAATTAAACTTCTTATTCAATCAGTGTTGCCAAGTGGATGGGTACAAGCAGCTCCAGTAGTGAGCAAGTAAATTGGCCATGTTCTGGGATTTATTCTGGAAGGATTTTTACTAAAAAGGGAGGCATCAGAGTCTTTAATTCCTGCTCGACCAGTGCCCTACATCCCCCCTGGACACGTCTCCAGAACTCCTGGTGCTGCCCCACCAGTATGGAGTCAACTGGGCTTTCACTCCCCTCTCCTTTAAGGATATTTAGGTCCAACTCAGGAGTCAGAAGTCAGGAATACATGGATAAAACATCCCCAGAGCTGGGATAAAGGCAGTAAGAAGCAATTTGCATTGTAAAGAAGTTTTATAAGTATGCAGCCTATTAATAACTGCCTCCACATGTGACAAATGTCACTGGGCTGATTTGAGCTGCTTTGGAGGTGGAACAGATACAATTATCTATCACCCCGGAAGATACTCTCAACAAATTATTCACATTGGAAGGGTGTTGGGATGGTGTTTTCTTTTGTTTTGTTTTCCTGATGAGAAATTTCAACCCAAAAGTCATTTTCTTTAAAGGCTTCAGACTCAGGGTCACCTCTGCAGGGCACTTGCATGTCCCCAGCCCATCAGCCCTGTTGCACTTTGTGTTGCACAAACTTGAAAGCAAAACATGAAAAGAATTAGAAAACAATGGAGAAGACTTGGGCATTTACGTTGCTTCAGAGCTGTGATGGCCAAGGAGAAGCTTGCTGTGGCACCTGGAAAGACAGGAGTCTGTGAGCCTGCTTCAGAGAAAAGTTTTGCAATTACCTGGGCCTCATCACGGTTTGACACTTCTGAGCACTCTTCTATAGAAGAAGTGCTCTTACTGAACCCCAGGCATTTGGAGGAGAAAACAAACTCCCACACAGGCAGAAAAATTGCTGTAATTCACCTGGCGAATTTGCTCCGAGCAAAAAGGCCATGAAACAGATCCCATTACCCTGTCCTTGAGCTGGGAACAAGGAGAACAGAACTGGTCACTTCTCTGGATGTGACTCTACTTGGGAGCTGTCAGTCCTCGAGGCAGCACGAGTCACGAAAGACAGACAGCAAAGCCAACAGTGAACATTTCAGCTCCCTCCATCTGTTCCTGCAGATGCACTGGAGAGCCCCATCTCCTGCCGCCTCCCTGGGCCTGACTCTCCACGTCCCCAGTCACGTCCTGCAGCAAGCTGAGATCCTGCTGAAATCAGTGAACTTGGGTCTTTGCAGGACTTGGCTCCCAGCAGAAATGGCCACACAAGGTGTTGTGACAAGCCAGCATCAGACCTCACACCCATCCCAGCCCAAGCAGGCACTGACCACAGGCTCAGGCCACGCGAATGGTTTTGTGCCCAGCAAAGGCACCAGTTCCTCACTGTCACCGAGTCCTCCCCACCTCTCAGGCAGTTTAAGAGACAGTAATGGCACAGTTACCAACGCCTTCACATTTTCTGTTTTGTTACCTCCAGTACAAATATCAATTACACAGTCTGACAAGGAGAAAATGAAATTGCAAAGTGTTAGGCTGCAGGTATTTAGTTCAATGATTGGGGCTGTCTTTAAAACACTGTAATGACACCATCCTGGATTGATAAGAGAGAGATGGGGTATTGTGTGTATTCCTACACTTTAAATGTAAATTTAAATTTGCTGTGATTTAAGATGTTATCTCCTTTGAAGGTCTATTCTTTCCTTGGAGAAAATAATTATTCTCAGCTAATAATGTGAGTTGCTAGGCTTGTGATTAGTATATTTGCAACAGGGTAAATTTGCTTCTTATTGGCAAAGGCTCAGGTGTATTATTTACGGCCTGATAATTTCAATCTGGAATTAATCTTTGACCTGAAAGGACACCTATTCTTTAAAGCTCATCATCCCCTCGCCCTGCTTTTGCTTATGCCTTCAGTTTCAAAGGTACATTTTTCTTCATGATTTGCAGAAGTCATTACCAAATGCTTGGAAGTCCATCAGCCAGGTTACCTTGATGATTTCTTTTATGAATAGTAATAACAACAATGTCAGTAAATAAAGCTAAATCATGCCCAGAGTAGTCACTTGTGAGTTGTGCTTGCAAAGATTGGTTGATTACCTTGCAAAGTAAGAAGGTAGCAAGGACATAAAATAAGTCGGCAGCATTATTCCCCATGTCTCATTTTGAAATAAAATTAATCAGGCCACCACCCAAGGACTTTATTCATAAATGTAATGCCAAGCAACAGGTTCTGTTACAGAGTGAAAGGGGAACACAAGAACTAATAGTTCAGGGCTATGACCACTGAGCAGCTCAGGACAGAAAATTTTAGTGTTTCACCCCTCAATCACCTCAAGGGCAGACAGGAGACTAGACCAGGACCCCTATGTGGCAAACAGAAAGATCTAGATTGTCCTCCACATTGGCTATAATGCTTTGTGCAGTTATTCAAGAGGCCTGTTGAGAGCAGGGTCATTGCACTGGAAATCTCTGGGTCACCAACGTTTCACCTTGAGCTCGTTTCTTGTCATGTACGAGGAAGCCCTGGCTGAGTTATGCCTGGTGATTAGCTCAGCCCTCACTCCTTCCCTGCCATTATCTCACAGACTGGGGGAATTCATTCTCAATGATTATGTTGCTGATAAGGGAATTCCCAGGACTACAGCGACTGAACACATTGGATTTACATAATCTTGCTTTAAAATCAGCATTTCATTTGCATCGTGTCACCAGATTCCAACTGCATCGAGCAGGGGAGGATACTTGGGGAAGTCATACCTGAAGAGGAAGAGGAAAAAAAACCAGAGAGAAAAGGAGACAGAAGGCGATTTTCCCAGATTTTGCTGTGCCGTGAGACACCTCAGAGATCTAGTTCAGAAAGTCTCCTTCTGAAGCGAGAAGGAGCTGTCAGCTTTCCAGTGAGCCACACCACCACCCTAATTTTCATTCAGAGAACCTGCCACCCACACCTCCACGAGCCTGGGGCTTGCACACACAGCAGAGATCCAGGCTGAGCCCTCTGCCTTTGCACCGTGACCAGTGTGGTACAGGGAGAGGGCTGGATGGGGCTCTGAGCAACCTGCTCTAGTGGGAAGTATCCCTGTTTAAGAGGAGATAATGGTCAGAAAAGCGTTTGGGTTTGGGAGTTTTGGTTGGTTGGTTTTTATCATTTCCCTGCTCAATTTTCCCATCTGGATTTCCTCCTCTTTATGAAATCCTGTCTCTAAAGCCTATCCAGGCAATATTTCATCCCCAGTGGACATGGGAAGGTTGCAATAATCATGATTTAGGGTTACACTTCGGCCTTGAACTCTTCTGTGCTTGATGTGGCATTCACCCAGGGTTGCCTCTTTTTTTTGGTCTTTAACCAGCATTTCTTCCCACAAGTTTTATACTGAATCTCGACCCGAGGAGGCAGGGAAACTGTTATTTGGAGTTAAATGTGTAGCATTTAAAAGGAAAAGCTGCTTTAACTGACCTGCAGGAAGGGCATTCTGCAATACCGGAGATAAATGCCAGCAAAGTAGCAGAGCTTCAGGACATCAAATAATAACTGGCCCCCCCAAACCCAAAACCTCAGAAAATCTGCCAGAGAAGGTCTCTCGAGCCCCTAATGTACGGGTGACCCCACACAGAGCAAGAGATCTGCCCCAGAGACCAACACAAAGGTGTCACTATTCCTGTCCTCTTCCAGGTGGGATGCAAAAGGGGACAAAGTAACTTAGCAGGGTCCCACAGCTGTGCTGAGCCAGGGCTGCTCAGAACTCTTCATGGTCTCTTTGGATAGGGTCAAAAGAGGGCTGTAAATAGTTGTTCTGAAATATTTATAGGCCTAAGGGCTCAGTACGAGGCTGGTTTCTGCAGAGCAGTTTGTTGTTCAGGGGTCTGAGGGAAGGAACAGGGTTGCTGGGAAGATTTCAAAGCTCTTATCTTTATCCTAAATAAAAAGGATAAAAGAGCTGAGTTTATCATTCAAAGATGTATTTTGAAGGGCTGAGTACAATATTCTTTTCCCACTCTGAAGCAGAAGATTTCAAGGCTAACAAAGGGCTCCCTCTGGAGAAATCTTACCGAAACCCCAGGACTGGAGCGGATCCCGCTCCTGTCCTGCCCACGGCACTCCACTGCTGGACAGGCTGCAGCAGTGAGGGAAGTTATGTCCTCCCTGGAGTGTGTCTTTACTTTGCCAGGGTAACAAAAGTGAGGAATGAACCACTTGAGATCTGGCTTTGGTCTCCTCACAATTAGCTCCGTTTGTATTTACTGAGTAGCTCTTTTATTTCTTTTCTATAGCGAAGGAAAAGCTTTCCAGGGAATTCTAAACTCATGGTTCTCAGAGAGAAACCATCAGCACAAAATCCATGGTGGACCTCAGCTGTATCCAGCTGTGGTGGGAGCGAGCTCCTAAGGCTGGGTTAAAGCCCTGCTTAAGGGGATCACAAGCCTCAGGCTGGGCTCTGCGTGTTCTGGAAGCTGTGGGCAGGACAGCTGCGATGTCGGTTTTAGTTGGTTAATTCCCAGCAGGATCAGGATTCTGATCTGAATCACCCACATAGGGAAAGCATCGAGGTTTTGTGGCCTCAGGTTGTTTTGAGGTGATAAGCAAAGCACTTAGAAACACCTGTGTTGTCCCCCGACTTACACTCCTCATACAGAGATGTGGGAGGGGTTCACCAAACCACTCTGTGGGGAGACTTCTCCTTCTAATAGCCCAGGTTTTAACTGCAGAAGGTGCTGCCTGCTGGAGAAGGAGGAACTCATGAGACAGTGCTGGTGACATCTTGCCATGATTAACCGGGCTGGAGACCTTGTCTACAAGGCCCATTCCCTACAGCATCTCCTCGGGCTGCCCCAGGAGGCAGCACTTGTGCAGCCCTGCGGGTAAGGCACTGCCCAGTCCACAGCTTTTCTCCTCTAACTGCAGCCTCACCACATTATTACAAGGAATCTACATCTCCCCTGGAAAACACTCAGGATTTGCAGGCTGAGAAAGCTTGAAAACCATTGCACTGGCCTACTGAAGCAGAAATTCTTATTTTCTCCCCCATAATTACAATTGCTTTGCTTCGGGTTGGCACAACTCGCATTCCAAAAGCTTTGGCAGTAGTCAGGGCTGTTTGTTCCCTAAACTTTCTAATCATTGCTCTTTTTTTTTTTTACCCCATTTTCCCTGACTTCGGTGGGGGTCAGAGCCCTGTGAGCTGTGTCTGATGGCACTGCTGCAGCACCTTCTCTCTGTCTGATGGGGGTCCTGGGCGCAGCCTCCAGCAGTTACCGGCGACAAGGGACCAGCCAATGTTGTGAGCAGCTGCTGCCATCTCCTGGTCTTTCAATCCCCAAAAAAGCTTGGGCATCATCAGTAAGGTCAAGTGCAGTCATGTAGTTTTACCTACAAATGAATATGTGTACATCTATGTGCATGGATATACACACACGTATTTTTATAGGTGAAAAAAGAAGCGCTGAACAATAAATTTAAATCTGACTTTTGGTATTTTCATATAGTACTTTATGGGTTAGTGCAGTAATAACTCTGCACACTTAAAATGTTAAAAATTATATATAATCCCCTAACTATTTGCATTATCGTGGGCCAAGGCAGCTGAAAGTTCTTCAGGTAATTCTCCTTGCTCACTGAGAACAGTAAGAAAAGTCTTTTGATAGTTTTTTTTCTGATTTATAATCATGTGCTTACAAAAAACTTGTCTGAAAAGGACAAACTCATTTAATATCAGTCCCAAAATCATACCAATGTTTGTGCATTGGCGAGGTGCTCAGTCTCCAGCAATTTCTGCCCCAAGCTGAAAAAACAGAACACCATTTCCAATCCACAGGGGCCTGGCCAAGTTGTTACTCTTCTCTTGTCTTTCCAACAAATTTGAACTCAAATTGCCAAGTTTAGTCTCTACTTTAAAAGTCCCCAAACCAGGATCTGAGCTACAGGAGCACTGGTAAAATGATTTGCCATCTTACCATCATCTGACTCAAATCATATTCCTAATAGGAAGTCACTTCACAATTCAGAAGCATCACTCAGACCTATGGCTGGATTTTGTGGCTGCTAGGAATGCCATCATCTCCAGGCTTCTTCCTCCACCAGGTAACCTTCTGTGACAGCTTGGACGAACCTGCACATCCAGGGAATCTGGGTCATTTGTTAGTAGCTACGAGAATCCGTGCCAGAAAATCCACATAACGAAAATGAGATGGTCAGGGCAGAAACATCAACATGGAAAAGCAGGAACACAGATTTGCAAAGGTTTTCTTACCAACCAGTCCATCCGGTGGGGTCTTAGGCAGCCGTGTCACATAATCCTGCTTTTAAATTCCCTGCGCCCCACTTTAAAATTAGTCAGGGGTTTTTGTGCACTGTTTTTATCAGCAACCATGTTTGAACATTCAAATATGAGATTTTTCTGCTTACTGAGACTTCAGCCTTATGCAGAATGTCAACTAGCCTGGAGTGAGGACGACTCGAAAGCACCTCCAAGGCTTTCAGTGCAAATCTCTGACCTTTATCTAAAAACTCACTTTGTAGAAAATGCTTTCTGATGGTGTTTGCTGATGCACGTTTTCCTGCAGGCAGAGAACTCACAGAAGGTTGGCTCCACAGCTCTGCACTCTGCAGTTGGACATGAGCATTGCAAAATTCACCGTTGGCAGCTCCCACCTGAGACCAATCCTCACCTGCTCCCACCTGAGACCAGCCCTTGCTGATTCACACCTGAGACCAGTCCTTACCAAACCCAAACTGCTGCTGGCTCTGGCTCACCCAGTGGGACCCCAGCTCAGACAGGTCCTATGGGACCCAGCTGAACCTGAGCAGAGGGAAAATTCTGGCTTAGTCCCCTGATGATGGAAGTACCTTCACGGTTTCTTTATTACATTTCCAACCCGTCTGACTCTTTATCTCTCACTTTAATATTACCTTTAGCATGTTGCAGTGGACGTGATGAGAGGACTAATTACTGATGTACCCAACAACCTTTCAGCAATTAAATTTCTTAACAACAAGCCACAGCTGACTCAAATCAAAACCCTTCAGCGGGTCTAGCACAAGTGGGATCACTGCATTTTATGTCCTACATGAAGAAATTCATGCATAAGCCCCATAGCCTGGCAGCCAGCCTCCACTGGCTGTGCCACTAGCTCTTTTCCCAGGCAGTTGCTGCTGTCTGTATCATTGCTCTGAAAGCATGGCCTGGACAGTTAGATATATACAAAGAGCTGCAAATAAAAAGAAAGAGCTCACATCCTTAGAAATCCATCCGAGAAGGGAGGATGCTGTGGTCAAATGGTGTGCCAAGCCTCAAAAGCAGTGCTTCTTTGGGGATGTGTTCTTGTTACAAAGCTGAGTTTAGCTTTTTGGTCTCGCACAGCATTTAAAGATTTTTCATGCTTCCTCCTACCAGAAAATCTTTCAGGGTAAAGATTTTCTCATGTCCTGTGTTTGGAAGTCCACGGTGTGAAAGGATTGTGATAGAAGGGAGACTTAATTGACTTGGGATTGTTTGAGAGAGGAAGGATGAGCAAGTAGCAAACATCAGAGAAAGCCCCCACAGTGTCAGGGTACAAAGTTACCCAGGACAGCCCTTGTAAAAAGGCTCAAAATGTACATTAAACACAAACACTACAAGAGCCATTCTTTTTCTTCCAGCCTTTTAATGTGACAGAGAGAACAAAAACAAAGTCCATTGGAACAGCTGCAATTTCCAGTGACGACCAGACACAGATCAAATAAAAAAAATAAAAGAAGGTTTTAAATGAAGAAAAGGAACCAAGGGACTGGAATTGGCTATTTCACGCACAGAGTCGACAGAACATCTAAATGAAACTTTCCATTAAAGCACGACACCAGGTGTTATTTACAGTGGGACTTGCAGTGTGTGTACATTTATACAGCACTAGCATCACATACAGCAAAGAAATTTATTTCAGTTTGTTTCCTTCACAGTTCCCAGGCTTGATTCTTCCTAAAAGCAGCATTTGCTAATATAAGGGTGAGAAACCGAGGGAGAAACTTAATGCAAAATAAAATGCATGGGGTTCAAATCTACATAAATCTAAAAATATCTTCTCAGGTTTTGTGTGTCCTTTGGAAAGTCAAAGGACAAAAGCAGGGAGTATAAATGGACCTAGGGCCTCCTCAAGAGCATCAGAGTTTACTCTGCTGTCGGAGGTCTCAAAGCAGGACCTGGAAGGGACCTGGACGTCTGCAGAAAGCTCAGCTCCACGCAGTCCTGCTCTGTGCCCTTGCGTGGACCCAGCCTTGGGGCTGGACCACTCCCAGGCTCAGGGAACATCCCTCAGTGCCTCTGCAGTATCACCGAAGGACATCAGGATGCCTGAGCACTCCCCAGTGTGCAGAACCTCTGGCACTGGATGTGGGTTTTCCAAGACCGACCCTCTTCATAGTCCAAAAGATCCATACACCACCATTTGTTAAGTCCCATAGCATTTCAAGGAAGTTCAAAGAGTGATGTTCATATGGGCAAGGAGGGGATCACCCTGCTCAGCTCAAGCTGCAGCCACCACCACTAGGACATAGCAGAGCCAAAGGCAGTAACAGGAGCTGTCCTGTGCAACTGAAGTAAATAAATCACTGTACAACAACCCGTTCAATCAACAGGGAACACAAGGAGGCAGAACTCTTATTGTAACACCACTGCTCTTTAATAATAGTATCAACAGTGCTTGGTGTTCCTGTAAATGTCTGTGTCTGCATGCTCAGAAATTCAGCAATGGACTCCTCCCGTTACAGTGCTGCAGAGCTGAAGACACAAAGTCACAGCAGGCCAGTTTGGGTTCCCTGGACTCACCTTTCCCGTGCCACAATGTCTCTGGCTGAGTGGCTGTACTGGTGTGCCACGCATGCATGAGGGGATCCAGCTGTCCTCTGGAAGAGATCTTTGGGATTTAAGGCAAGTCCCCTGTCTTGGTCCTCTGTGTCCCTGTTGCAGTAAAGTTCATGAATCCGTGGACATAGTGCTGTGCAGAGATCATCAGGGGACCCGTGGTCAGCAGTTTTCTCCGTGGATTGTCCCGTGTGTCCAAGAGAGAGACAGTTCACTGTGGCAGACGTGGGCAGGGGAACTGATGGAGGAGATGTTCTGGCCCTTGCACAGCGGGAGCAATGCTGATTTTACAGCAGAAATTAAGCTGAGCCATCAGAGGAGGTGCCTGAGGAGAAATCTTCCCCTGCCTGGGGCTCAAGGATCCGTGGCTGAGGCTCAGCCTAGCAGCTGGCCAAGGCTCGAAACTGAGCCCAAATCAAACCACAGCCAATGCAGAGGGGTCTGCACCCAGCAGCTGTTTTGCTCTGGAGAGCAGCAGTGCGACACCTACGCTGATTTACACTGTGGCAAGGACAGCAAACAAACACATTGGGAACACTGACTAAGCCTGTCCCCACTGAACTGGGTGGGACACGTCAGCCCAGGTGCCACGAAGGCAATGCCTGGGCTGGAGCTGTTGCCCTGGATCTCTCTCTGCCCCTGAAGAAGCAGGGCTATCCAGGGCAAGTCATCTTCAGCTCGGCACAGGGCCTGGGCATTGCCTCTGCCTTTCAGCTGAGAATAATGGGAGTCCATTCAATCCAGTCCTAGGTGTCTCAGCTAGGTGATGGGAGTTCTCCTTAGCTTTTCCTTTCTTCCTTCTCTGCTCATTGCTGTCCTTTATCTCAGGCTCTCATGTGCCAGCTGTGGTGTGTTTGCTCTCTCCTGTTAGGTCACAAACTCCCTGGGTCAAGCTGGGGGAAGGAGCCTTGTCCCAAAATGTGCAATATCCCTTAGCCCTCGAGTGACTGACCCGTGGATTTAGGGGTGCAAAGAACTTCCAGGTGACATTGACAATGAGATTCTATTGCTCTTTATCTTGTCCCAGCTAGTCTGTGAGGTGAGGTTTAGCAGCCTGTGAAAGAGCCGTTCTGTGAAGAGGAAAGGTTTCTAAGATTGGATAATATTTCCTAACGTTACCTTGCCATTTCTATCTCCTCGAGACTTCAGTTTCTTCCTTCTCTGAAAATTAACAGGGAAGTTTTGCAAAATAAATGATGTCATTAATGTCACTGCAAAATGTCAATGGAGAACAAAAATAGTCAGGTTTGCTGTGAGCATTGGGTGGTATGTAAATAAGAATGCTACGCAAAATAAATATTTAAACAAAGAGTTTCTGGCTCCTCAGAGCAGCACAAGCGAATAGTCCAGAAAATGAAACAAAATTTTGCCTCCCTGCCCAGTTGCAATGTGGTAATTGGCGAACACAGCCCAACAAAATGGATGAAACCTAAAGGTCATGGTGATCTTTTGTGTTTAAATACATATTTAAACTGCTTTTCATCATGCAAAAAACCCAGATATTCTTAGAGAAAAACTCCACGTTCTGGGCTGCGATTCTGGACAGAAGCTGTGAACTGCTGCCAAAGGACATAATCACATTCACCCCTACCTTAGAGAAGGAACCTTGCTGTTTTGAAGACAAATAAAATAAATAATAATTAAAAAAACCCCTAAGCTACCCATAAAATGAAGAAATGAGGCATAATAAGCTCGGTTATTACAGCAGCTTGTGATTTTATCAATTTCACAAACCTCAGAATAAAGGTCAAAAATCCCAAAGAGCCCCTTGTAGCCTAGCTGGTCCATGAGTGTTTATCCCTGATTGACATAATGATAAAAGTGATGCTCATTAGAGGCTTTTGCCTCATTGGCAAGGATTTGCTGCTTGTGATCTAACCCTGCTGTGTGTCCTTCGGCTGCCCCTGCAGCGGCACCACGCTGCCTCCCACAGCTGCAGCCTGGGCTGGCCCTGTTGCCAGCCAGCCTGAGTGCAAGGGACTGTCCCTGTGCAGCCAAGGCAGAGCTGTGAGACATCAGTCCCGCAGGATTTCAGCCTAGCCTTGCTTGGTTTTCATAAAAAAACCCCAAACAACACTAAAAAAGCAAAACTAAACAAAAGCTGACAAAGAAGATCCAACAAAAGGTAAATGAGGAGATCATCAGCAACAGTACAAAAGAACTTTTTATGTCACAAAATGTCCTGGTTTGACAAATTCCCTGTACTGTGTGATGGTTTCAGATCAATTCTGGTCTATTGCTGAGCTTGTTGAAAGGATGTAATTAGTGTTATCTCATCCACTGTGAGCACTGGTGTGTTATTGAACAGGTTGATTTCATTCTGGTTTCCCAAGAAAACACACCCCAAAATGCACAACTCACTTTGCCTCTAGGTGCAACAGGACTTAACTCGTATGAGAAAAAGGGCACATGAATTTCAGAAACGTTCTCCACAGGATATCAAACTAAACTGTGCCACTTAATGGGGAATTTAATGTTCTGTACAGTGAAAGCTCGCTGTGTGCATTCCCTGTGTAACAAGTTAAATGGCTTTAAGTAACTGTGCTTACAGTGTTTCAATGAGACCCAAGTATATTAGAAAATCAAGCATCATATTCTTCAAATAATATGGCTAAAATGCTGGTAAATTCACAGTTACCATACTCTAGGTATTAGGCAAAAATCCCCTATTTACACTGGATAATATGTACACATTTGGTTTGTGGAATGCTCCAATATCATATCAATTTCTCCTCTGTGAAAGTTGTAGGAAAAAAACCCTCTTAATCATTATAGAAATATGTGTTCCCAGCCACTAATACATTTAAATATTTGGTATCTGGATGTAAAGAATGAAGTGCCACTAGGTTGGTCATGACTCCTGATAATCTTGAATTACTGGGATTTGTTTTAAGTGTCACTCTTAAGGGTGCAGAAATGTAGAATCCTAAATTTTAATAGCTGATCACTTCAATGGGTGTATGTATGTTTGCAAGTAGGTGTAAATACGTACATATATATATATATATATAATTATTTAGATATTTCTCTTCCACGGCAAGAAGGTGCCTAGTGATTCCCTGTGCCCAAGTGAAGACAGTAAAGGGCTTTGAAGCTCTGAGTCCTGTAAGAGAGCTGAGCACCCACCCTCATGTCCTCGAGAAATCAGGACTCTCACTCTTCCAGGAGGTTGGAGCAGCAATCCCAAAATCAAGACAGCTGGGGCCACTGGCCACATCTGCAACTCTTACCCCTACTGCTGGAGCTCACCTACAGCAGGTTTGTTACCTGCCTCCCCCTGGATGCTCTGCATGTCTGAGCACAGTTGATGTGGATGGCCAAGGAGTGCTGGGCAGGGTCTCACAGCTGGGCAGAGGCAGGAGGGGTCGGGGTCTGTGCCCCCCGTGTCACACCCACGTGGGCACACACGTGCACGGAGCCACTGTCTGCATCTGGTGTCCTCGCAGTGGGATGGACGGGGACAGGGGGCTCCCAGCATAGGCAGGGTGGAACCCGAGCTCTGCAGGGGGTGTGTGGGGGCTGCATGCACCAGTCGTGGCTGTAAAAGGGTCAGAAACGGTGGTTTTGTTTAAATCCCTGCGGGTTCTTCTTTCCCTCTGCCGTCTCGCTTTGAGGTATCGACAGAACAGCATAGAATGAACATTTTGGGTCTTTCAGACGTGGCTCTTTTTTGTTCTTCTTCTACATCTGCCCCCCTCCCCAAGCCCCCTGGCCTGTGTTGCTCACATCAGGACTTGTTCTCGAGTCTCTGGCAGGCGCAAAGCGAGCAGGCCACCCCCGACCAGAGCGGAGGAGGCCAGAAGGATGGGAACCACCTTGGTTATCCCTACGAAGGAGGAAAAGATGGAGTTCCCCAGGATGGCACCAAACTTGCAAAGCCCATTGAGGATGCCGAAGGCTGTTGCCCTGTGGGGAGGAAGGCAGAAAGCAATGGTTAGGAGGGAGGTTCTGGCACAGCTACAGAAGGTTCGGATGGGTAATTCTGTGAATGCTCTTATGTTGCCCAGGCTATGCTTCCAGCAAGTGAAACTGGGCAGAATAAATAAATAGATAAATAGATGCAACTGTTTTGCATGTCTGTGTGGATGAGGAGAATGTCTGTGTGTACTCATTTCTCCTTTTCGTCTCACCTTCTCCCTAGCCCTAGAGTGGCCCACTCTGTCTGCCTTTGCCCTCCCCAAAGACAGCAGGACAAAATCTGCTCTAGATCTCCTCAAAGCCCTTCCAAGGGCTGCCCGGAGTGGGTTGTCACCAGAGAAGCAACCACAGCTCTCCTCTAAATCCTGTTTCACCCAGCAGCTAAAAGCACGCTGCTTTCAATGCACAGTCCTTCTCCTTCATTTCTGGCTTCCCCCGACAGCCTGAAAAATGCAAAAAGGGGCTTATAATGATGTAAGGAAAGATTTAATCTGAAGGACATTGTCCCAAAGTCTCCTGTGCTTCCCCATGTCCCAAATCACTCAGTGCACATGGTTGTCTCCAGGTTTTGGAGGGGAAGGCTGCCCCAGTGATGAGCCATGGCGAGAGGCTGGGGGATGCAGTGTGAAAGGCCTGACTTCATGCACAGCCATGGATATGACAGAGTACATTCTCATTTGGTGTCCCTGCCAGTGGCATGGGGTTTAGAACTAGCCGATCTTTAAGGTCCCTTCCAACCCAAACCATTCTGTGAGATCGCAGTTCTATGATTCTTTGATTTATCAGCCCATAATTTCCATCCATCCACATGATCCTTGTGCTCAACCTGCCATGCATGCAGAATTATGCCTGCAAATGTCTGTGCTGGTCCAGGATTACACAGCCCCGAAGGACTGGTGAAAATAAAATAAATGAAAATATACAGCTCCCCCACCTACACGTCTCTAGGGTGGCTTTTTCCATTGGGAACTAAGAAGACAAAGTCAGAAATTCTGAGCACCTTTTGTCCGTGGGGTAGAGCTCCACGGTGATGACATCCAGGGCGTTCCAGGCGGCGATGCTGGCCCCGCAGAAGAGGCACTGCCAGCCGATCATCGCCGACTCGCTGTTCCCGAAAAACAGGAAGAAGCAGCACACGGCCGAGATCAGCATCGAGCCGCCTGTGGGGGGAAACCAACAGAAACTCTGGCATCAGCTTCCCCTGTCCACAGTTGAGCAAACACACGTGTTGATAAAGATGGCTTTCAAGTGGTGGCATTTCATCCCAATAAGAGTTAAATCTGCGAGAATCCGAAAACACCTTGATGCTGACTGTCTGTCATTCTCTGATGCTGGAAACCAGCCTGGGAATGTTCTCAGTGACCACCCGATCTTGCTGATAGTCCTGCTCTACAAAGACTGTGAAGACAGGCTTTTCCAGGCAGATTTCCAGCATCTCAGACTTCCAGATGGACCCAGGAAGAGAAGAGGCAAGTAAACATGAAAGTCAATGAGGAGGAAGCATCATTGTGAAGGTTTTTCAACTCGAGTTTTGTGTGATAAGCTTGTGCATTTCATACCGTATTGAAGTCACTTGACACATTTCTAGTCCCAATTAGGATAATTTACAGTCACTTGTATGAAGCACTTGAGGTCTCTTTTAATTATAAGAACATCATTAGATTTCATGGCACATTTGCACAGGAGCCATAATTTTATGAACATCACCGAGGGAGAAAGTGAGAGCATTCACGCTCAGTTAGGCACAGTTCAGATTCAGAAATATTAATAGCTACATCACTGCTTTCTACCCCATCGGGAATTTTCACCTGAAAGATGAAATTTGTGAAAAATCAAACTATTTTTTCACCAGAATGTTCTGTTATCACTGAAATATCTCCATTTATTACCAGAAAAGCAAACAATTTTCCCTGTTGTTTGGTGGTTTTGGAGTCAATTTGGTACCATCCGAAATAATTTGGATGCTGAAGTGGAACTAAAATGCTTTGCTTTGGACATTATGTTGCATCTTGCCACTGCAGTGGGCTGCCTATGAAAAGCTGCTGTGCAAGACTCCGTGTCCACTTCTCCTCCATGGTACAAGGCCAAACTGCATCCCCACAGTGTGGTCTGGATATTCTCCCTGCTGCAAAAGCACAGCCCAGCATTGGTCACAGCGAGGGCAACAAGAGATCTGCTGTTTTCTACAAGAGAAGGTTTGGCAGGACGTGATGAAAATGAACTGAAGCCCCAGCGAGGCACATAACACAAAAGAGAAATTCAGTTTTCCTGCTAAGCTGACCAGAAATAATATGTTCAACAGAGTGATACAGGTGGGACGCCAGAAGGCTCTTTCAATTGGAAATTCCATAGTGAAACGTTTCAGCATGTCGTTACTAATTTTTGTCCTGTACTCTTCATTTTGCAGGAGAAATAAGCATTTAGGGCTCCAGCTGTCATCTCAATTCCAGATGAAAATGCTGAAATGCTGACATGTTTGCAGGATGGACAATCTGATTCTCATTGAGCTTCCCCTAATTCATTTCCCACAGACCCTCTGGTTTGTTTGGGTCTTTTCCAAATTCACCACCCGAATGCTCATTTTCCCTCCGTTTATATTCCCGACACATCAGTGGGGTCATCTTGCTCTACTTTATCCTGTCTGAAGGTGAGGCTGAGTTAAACCTTCCCTCTGTTCTCAGAGGAGAGAGAGGTAAGCTCAAGAGAGCAATTCATCGCTTACTCCTGAGCCACATCCCTGATTTTGTCATCCTTTGACTGTCCCTCGGGGCGTGATTCCCACAGTACCTGGAGATCAAGGTCTGAACCCTGGAGGCAGCAACACCAGAAATTCCCAAAGTATTCATAAAGCTGATAAGGTGATAGTTGGATAACTTGTTCTCATGGTGCTGAAGAGTGGCACTTTGCTTGGCTGTGACATGGTCAGTTAATTTACCATATGGTCTCTGAAGCTGTTTGTGCAATCATTTGAAAATCAGATAAAAACCAAAAGAGGGAACTCCTGCGCTGTCAAGCTGCCACATCAAATAACCTTTGTGAATATTCATTGCTGCAAGCAAATTGTTCATTTGTTTATACAGAGGCTTTAGACTTCAGCAGCAACAGTACCAAGAGGTCGTTTTTTTAGCTCTGACCCTGATGTGCTGAGCACTGGAAAAACATGCAGGATTTGACAAAAAGGCAGAATTTTTAAAAAATGGATGTTACAGACACACAGAAAAGCTGGGTGAGGAGGCAGGGCGTAGGTCACTCACCCCCTGCTATGGAGTGGATCACCTGCCTCACCCTCTAGTCTTCATCCTTCTGCTCCTTTTGCTAAGGGGATGACTCCTTCCCACCAGAGCCATGCCAGTGTACAGGCACAGCGAGCCCTTCACACCCACCAGGGCTCTTTGCAGGGCTGTGCTCCCACCATGTCCTGCCCCAGCACCCCTCGTCCCCACTCACCGATCATCTTTATCCTCCCGATTTTGTCCATGAGCAGTGCAGAGATGATGTTGCCTGGCAGCACGGACAGGCTGCCCAGGAAGCTGACCAGGTAGATCAGAAAATCATTGTCCTCCTCAAAGTCGATGTGGCAGCCTTCCTTCTCCTTCATGAACGTGCTGTTGATGAGCCTGCAGTTGATGAATTTGTGTTCGTAGAGATCTGTGAGGGAAAGAGGCAAAGGCTTGACCCTGCTTGGCTGAATCCCCCTCACACAGCAGCAACAGCAGCCAGGATCTAACCAAACCAAAGGCCCAAGAGAAGTTTCTCATCCAATGGAAATGGCCAGGGAGTATTTATTTCACTGGAAATTTATTAGAGTGGCCAAGTCTAGCTGAGTCCTTGGCTCCTGGTGGGTGCAATCTCATACATTTCTTTTATTTGTGGAGTCACCTGGACTGGTATCATCCCCATACCACAAGGACAGGGCAATGCAGGCTTTGATTTTCATAGCATTATGGTTTGTTCTTTATTAGAGTAGAAATTAAAGGCTTTCTCGGTATAAATTAATGACTATTTTACTGCTTATGATCTTCAACCACCAACAGCTTGAAATTGTATTTTAAGCCAATTTTACTGAGTAGAGCTGTAAAGTGCTGAGAATTTTGCCATTACTAATCTGTCAGGGCCTGAGCACAGAATTTTGCATTTCCCACACGGCACCCAGAGACACCAGAAGCCATGGAGTTAAAATCACTGATGGAGCAACCTGAGGTCGCCTTCCAAACGCATCACCCTCTTTTTCTCCAGCATCACTTTCATTACCCAGCACACACTCAAACACACAGATCCCTACCACCCTTTCTCCCAGAAAGTAGATAAAATAGTTCCAATAAAACAGTTTTCTGATAAAATAGTTCCTAGCGATGCAGATGACACCATAGCAGGAATCCCATTACCGGTGTTATAAAAGACAGTAGAGATGATGGTGCAGTTTTCAAAGAAGGTCTCACTGGATCTCACATCTTCAAAGTAGCAGTCCTCAAATAATGAATCCTCAAATCTCACTTCCTTGAATTTCATGCCAATAAATCTGTGGGGCAGGAAATAGAACTTCACTCTGTGCTTTCAGATATTTTCTGCACTGTGTAGGGTGCAGTGGCTGTTTCAAGAGACAGAGCACTAAGGGCAGTTTCTAGGGTCATTTGCAGAAAAGGTGTTGCTTGAATGCAGAACTATTCCTCCAACTCCTTCTGTGTTTTAGTAGAGAAAAGGGTTTGAAAAGGTTTTTTTTAAAAAGAGACGCGGATCTTTTAGGATTTTGGCAGTTTTCCTATTCCTTAAAATAATCACATCTAAGAAAATGAGCTTCTGAAGCTGAGGTGACACAAATCCTCTCGTGTTCAGTCCTAGTCTGTCTGAAGAAGACAGAATTTCACTCAATGCAGGGCATTTCCTTCGTGAGCTGACCTTGCTGCCTTCCTTATTCTCCCCCTTCCTCCATCATAAATAAAACCAGACATTATCAGGAGCCTATTGAGCCATTTGGTGAAAGGTTTCTGACAGTTGTTTAAACTCAAAGTGATTTTTTAAGTGAAAACGCAGCAGGGTTTCTGGAGAGAGTGGGGAGATTATCTGAGTTCTGCTTGTAGCCATCTCTGTTCGAGGTTTATTGCTTATCATGTAACGAAAACAGATTTCACTAAAAATAATAAACTGTGTCAGGTGATT
Source organism: Mohoua ochrocephala (assembly GCA_013398855.1). Classification (NCBI taxonomy): domain Eukaryota; kingdom Metazoa; phylum Chordata; class Aves; order Passeriformes; family Acanthizidae; genus Mohoua; species Mohoua ochrocephala. The sequence continues at coordinate 326,385 of VZTA01014284.1, read as the reverse complement.
GATTTCTCCTCTGATGGGAAGCGTGACACACCTGACCTGGCTGCCTGAAGGATGACACAATATTGGTTTACCCGTGAGATTTTGCAGGGACGCTGAGAAGATGTATTAGGTAATGCACGGGCATGTTTAGAAGATGTAAGGAGCTATTAAGAACAAGCATTACTGCTCTGGTTAAAGAGGCCATGACTGTCACCAGATAAAAAAACCCTTCTAACATATACTCTGCAGCTTAATTGAGTTGAGCACTTTTAACACAGTGTAACGTGATGGTTGTTTACCCCTTTAAGTGAGCACTGCAGGGCTTCTTGACTGAGCCTACTAACAGAAATTATTAATGCACAAAATACCACAAGGAGACTATTCAAGTGTTTTGCTCCACGTAGAGGGTCTCACAGGTTACAGCAAAACTTAAGCTGTTCTGCATTTGCTCAGTGATGTATTTGCCTGGGATGTATTTAGTCCCAAGGGCTGTTAAAAGCCTTTTTTCCCCCCCTGCAGTTTGCTTTCTTAACACCCAATTTTAAAAGAGTCAGATAGCAATGGCCTGGTGATCCCTGGCGTTTTAGCTCACAGCCAAGGGCTGGAGGGAAAACACAGCTGTAAACCATTCTGAGATAAGGTCTGGGCATTGCTGGAGTTTAGCTTGATCAGGTTTTGAGTATTTGAAACGGAGAGGGCCAAGGCAGGAGATTAGTGATTTACATCAGAGTTTTATGTCTTCACCCAGCAAGGTGCTGAGTATCCTTAATTCTCAACAAAGTTAGTGAAAGTTCAGCACCTCCTCTAGGCATAAGAAAAATGTCCCCAATCCCTAAATTTGACCAACATCCGCTTCTCACCACTTTCTTTTGGGGAACAGGAACTGTGGGCCTAGGTTTGCATTATCAAGCACAGCTTCTTGCTGCAGGGAAGGTCTATGGAAGGACATGAGGACACAAAGTCTGTCAAATATATAACAAGGAAATGGAGACAAATAGTTTCTGAGGGGATTGGAACAACCTGGCTGGGCAACGAGATGTGGTTTCAGCTGTGGAGATTAAAACTGTGAGTGTTTTTTTTTTAAACAGCTGGAGCAACATCCTGTTAGGCCTACCTGGGGCAATGAGACCTCCACAGAAATTACATAGGGGTGTTTTTCCTTTTTTTTTGGGATTTTGGAAAGTTGCAATGGAATGCTTAGGGTTTACATTGCTGTGGAACATAGAGTGATCGGGATCTGGGATGAATACAGAAGAAAAAACACCAAGCTCAGCCCAAATAGGAGAAAAAGAGGAAGGAAAGCAATGATGTTCTGATGGAGCAAATTCCCTGACTTCGAAACACTAAAAGAGAAGGTGACACACTCATCTGTGGGGAGATATGACTGCAGTGGGAGAAGCACCTCAGTGTGGCCACAGCACTGCATGCACTAATGGGCTGCAGGATGGAGACTGGGGTGATTCATATTGAGGACTTCAAGAGAAATAGCTTTTTATTTTGGAAACACAGCAGCAGAGCAATTTCATTACCAGTGGCTGCCCAAGCCCAGTAGATGTCAGTGTGGGCTAAGGCAAAAGAAGTCACCTCAGCATCCAGGGCTGCCCAGCACAGCCAGGTGGGCACTCGCTGCCCTGATCCCAACACGGGGCTGCTGGAAGCAGGACTCCTCACAGGCATCCCCTGGGTTCTGAAGAAGTCAGTGACTGAGGCAGAGTATGTGGAAAAATGGGGTTAAAATGATATTTTGTCTGTCTAAAACTGCCTTTGGGATTTGAGAGATTTAGACTGAGTGTCCAAAAGAACGACAGAGAGGTTCAAGTTGATGGAAAATGGAAAAGAAATAAAGAACTTTCTAGAAATTTATTTCCATTTGAATACATCAAAGCAAGTTCTGTTCACTTACTTGTCATTCCTGTATTCCCCATTTCTATGGATCTGGTTTTCCAGGGTGAAATTAAAGGTGAAATGGGACACTTCTTCCTCATCAAAGATCTTCACTCGGGATTCATATGCCTCGTCTTGGAGATACCGGATCATGTCGGGGAACCAGACAATAAGGCCATAGTAACTGGAGCAGGATTGGGAGACACATCAGGGATACAAGATTCTTCCAATGATCTACTTCACAACTTGTAAACTTGTTAAACTCCAAATGTGAATGCATGTCTGACACAGCTTCTTGCTCAGTACTGACACAGGACTGAGCCAAATGTTTCTCCAGCCCAAGCACCCTTCTGATTTCAGATCCACTCCCCTTCCCTTGAAGCTGGACAATTCATTTCAGTTCCCCTTGGCTGGGGAGTAAAGAAATGTGTTAACTTTGCTGCCCAAGAGATTAGCAGAGCAGAAATGAATTTGGCTGATTTCTGCAAGTGTGCAGTTCAAGTGAGAATTAGACAAAATTTACCTGTAGTTTAGAGTTAGGCTCGCCTGAGTGGTTTTGATCTAGACTAAGGAACAGCTGAGAATCTGGCAGGATTGTGTCTGTTTTTGTGTGCGTGGGGACAAGTTCAAATGAAAGGTCTAAAAGTGAGAGAGACAATATATTACTGTGCTACTGACCACTTTTCAAGTCCTGATCTGTTCAAAGCACCTTGTACCTCATATAAAGCAATCAGATTGATCAATATTTGTAGGAGAGCAAGGCTTAGTTCACAAAGACTGTTTGAAATAAGAGCAGGATTAATTTTGTAATAGTTTATTTACATGTGTAAATAACTATTCAGACTCTGAATAGCCCTTTAGTTTCCCAAAAAATATGAAGAAGTACCTTCCTTACCTTAAGGCCATTGTAAACCAAACCACAGCCAGCATCAGTGTGTTCATCCTGTACTGGGCTGTTAAACAATATAGCACGTTGTCCCAGACCTACAAATCCACAAGAAGGAATTAGCTGCCAGGACACCCCAGCAGACACTCGACAGCTTAATTTCTGAGTGCATCATAAACCTAATGTCAGAAAAATGAGTTCATTAGGGGAAGGTCAGATGCGTGGCTTATATTCGGTGTTTTTCCGAAATTATATTTATCGAGTAAATGGCTTACAAAAAATCACTTATTCAGCTCTGTGCCGGGGTACTTGATCTAAGCCCTCTGTAATGAGCTGGAGTGCACGACCAGGGCTGGGTATGATGCAGTGTCTCTCTCAGGTTACATGAGTAAATGTGGATGTGAGATTGTTCTCAGACCCTCTGACAACTTTATCTCTTCAAAATTATGTGTGGTGTCAGGAGTGCTTTCAAACCGAGCTCCAAAGCTCTCTGAAGAGCAAAAGCCCAAACACAGCTGGCATTTTAGGAGGTATGAGATGAAATCAGGTAGGGATGAAGCCAATCAGGAGGCAGACCAAGATCTGCTGTTGACTCAGTGCAGAAAATACTGCCAAGAACATGAGGGGATGTAACTCCTCAAGCTCTTAGCTTGTCACACAGGTATAATAATAGTATAGCACCTGCATTGGTATTAATTAAGAAGAACTTTCCTTTACTTTCAGCTCATCCTTCAAGACTAGAAGTTCTAGCAAGGTTTTCCACAGTCCTACGTGGGCATTAGGTGAGCAGCATAGCAGGTGTGAAAGGTTAAATCAGCCTAGGAGGCAATATAAGATTCTTAGAACCTTGGTTTCAGCAGGAACAAAGAGCAAACCCCTTCTGCCTCCACTGCAGGTGGTAATTTCACTGAGGCTTGGGGAGAGAGAATCAATGTTTATCTGCTCAGGAGGAGAGCCAAGTGCTTGGGGCTGTGACTGGTCCTGGAAGCTCTGCCCTGCTGGGTGACAGTGATGCTCACAGGGGCATTTTGGGGCCTGGCTGGCAGCGTGGCAGCTTGCAGGTGCACACATCTGCCCAGAAAGTGCCATCAGATTACAGCTCTTCGCAAAAACCAGCAGATTTCCTGAGGTGAGAATCAGGGTTTCAAGGTACAATGACCTGAAGCAATGAGGCCCTGGAGCCCAAAGCTCAAAAGCCCCTGGGTGAAGTTTTTTTTCTTCTCTTTACCTGTTTTAAAGTAGTCGTGATTCTGACCAGCCACCGCTGGTACCAGGTCCCTGTCGAGCTCTGGATTTCAATAAATTCATCTACTTGCTTTGGAGTTTTGATATAGGAAACCTGGGGGAAGAAAAAAAATAGAAAAAAAAATTGGACTGAAATTTCTTGTGTGGTTTTAAAGTCCACTGTCTTCTGGGCAATGTTTCCACCTAATAACCCTTATTATTTTTTCCTTGAAAGTTAGCATCAGCAATTGAGCTAATTGATTTAATTATAGCAAGAAACTATTAACAGAAATAAGCCTTCCTTTTCATCCATCCCTTCATCATCTCTCTCTCTCTTCTTCCATGAAATATTTTAAGTGCATCATGTCCACTTCAATCTTTCATTTATTGGCTAATGGGCCTGTTTACTACCTTATTTCTCTATCTTTAGAATTCCACTACAAATTAGGACTAGGCAATTACAGTAAAAATTATCTCCGAGACCAGCCACTTGTATCCAAACCGTGTCCTCAGGATCTCTTTCTTCTAAGACAACCAGCAGGAATATTTCTCATTCCACATCTTTTAAATACCGCTGGCAGAACTTCTATGGCAAATGAATGTGTAGCTGGGAATCTTTGCAGCCGAAAATGCATCCTGCCATCAAGTGAGCCCACACCATGCAATCAGTTTGCTTCACCAAAACAGTCTGAATTTTCAGTGCTGAATACCTGAACTGCACTGCTCAGGAAAACTTCCAAACGGGTCCCAGCAAATATTTGCTTAGCAACTTTAATTAAAGGACATGTTCAAGGAAAACAGAACTGTTTGTAAACACATGGAGGAGGCGAAAATTTGCTGAATAAATTTCTGAGTGTGAACGAGCGCCTTGGCTCAGCTGCGGCGTCTCTGCTTTCCTCTTCCTGGCACCGATTAAATGTCAGCTCTGGGAACTGTCCCGGTACCAGCTGACTCACCACAAACCGACAACTTCTGGCCTATCAGAAGAACACAAAAGCTGACAGTTTGTGCCACACCAGGAGCACTGATCAGCCGCCTGTGCCAGCGGGTGTCAGTACATCTCGGCTCAGCCGGCGCGGCGCACCTCGAGGTGCGATACCGAGCCCAGCTCCTCCACCGCAGTCATGACTCTGCTGGATGGAGTAACGAGCACTAATGGAGGCTCTGCAGCTGCTCCTTCATTCTCCTACTCAGCTCAGACTCTCATAGTGCCCTACTTTGTGAGATATATATATAAATATATTTATATTTGAGCTTCATTTCCAGCTCAGTGTTACAGCAAAGCCAGCCATGGATTTAAAGACAGCATCTCTCTCACCTTTGCTGTCAGGGCTTGCATCACTCAAATGGTTGGTAGCCTAAATATAACACGGGCTCATTAAGTTCCTACACGAACCTGCACACAATTGTCATGCTCAGATATGAAATTTTAATTTCCTTGAAGGATCACTCCCGAGGGGCACAGTTTCCTGACAACCCTTCTGAACATGGAGCCTCGCTCGCCTTCTTGATCACAAATACATGTTTCACACACAAGAGTGTCTCCTTTTTTTCCATCCTTTAAAAGCATGCGTGCTCTCATCTTTAAAAGCATAAATCAAGAGTTCTTCCCTGGCTGTCTTACCAGGATTTTACAACTAAATTACAGTAATTTGCAGCTAACCCCAGCATAAACCTTTTTTCTGATTTTACTATTAACGACTCCACTGGTGTGACCTTTTTCACAACAAGCAGCAGACCAATGAGTAATAGCCACTCATCCCACTTTCCCTTGGAGAGATTAAAGACTGGGTATGAGGCAGGTGGAGTTTAGAAAGCTCATTAGAAAGTACGTGAAGTTTAATCAGACTTTGATTAGAAGCCAGAATGGAGAAAGGAGTGACTCAGGTCTCCCACACGGCTAATATCTCTCTTATTTTGTTTTAGTCTCTTAGAGCAAACCAATTAAGCATGTATGTAATTAAAATCACTGGTCTAAAGGATGTAGAGTAACACCAGGAATGAAGAGTACTCGCTGCAATTGAGAGACTCGACTAATTCTTGAAAAAACAGACCGGCATCTCAAGTTTAAATGCACAAAATGTTTCTCAAGGTCCTTTTTCTGATTGCTGGGGGAGAGATTACGTTGAAAGAGTCCCGAGGAGGAATAAAGTGGTGCTGTGCTGCACTGAGGAAGCTAAGTCCAGCTTTTCTTAACTGATGGCTTTGCTCAACTCACCGTAAAAACCCTCTCTGGCTCGCCCTTGGCCCTCATGTTGGTGTCGTGAACTTGCTTGAGGATCATCCAGGCTTCGTCATGTTTACCAATCTGAAAACACCAAAGAAAAGGAAAGCAAGTGTTTGAGCTCCCAGCTCTGTAATTTATCAAAGCTCAGAGAGAAAGCAATTCTAGAGGTGCAGCACAGTGGAGAGCTCACAGACAGCACAGGCTGCATGAAACCTGAAGAGCTGAAAGCATGGTTGGTATTCACAGAGTGCAGCATCTCTGTGCTGGAGAAAGGAGTTGTCCTAAAACTGCCTGAGGCTGAAAAGGGGTCAGGGATAGAGCTTTAGAAACAGATGAAAGAAGAGGAGATGGATGAGAACTGGACTCTCATCCCAACTCTGCTAAAGACTTGCAGGCTTAACTTGAACTAGGTATTGCTACATTTCCCACCTGTGAAGTGGAAATACAGAATACTTGCTTAAGATTTCTGAGGTTTAAGTATTTTACTCAGTAAGATGTACTTTATCCTTTGCTCTACCACCAGGATTTAGTAGTTCCATGCCCAAACTCTGCGCGATATTTTCAAAGTGCTTTTGTTGGACATATAAAATTCCCATCTCTCACTGCTTTCCATCTGTACCCCATCTGGCAGTGACACACTAATCATCACTGATTGACCCCACAGTCTGTAATCTTTGGGGTTTATGCAGTCTGTGGAGCTGGTGTAGACATGTAGGAGTGGCTTCGCCTCTGAGCTCGTGCTCTGTGTGTTTGATGGGAGAAAGACAGACAGACAGCGACACGTTAAGGACCTGCCGTCCTCTGCTGATATCAGACTGCAACATTTGAGATGAATCATCTTACCTCCAGCAAGAACCGTGGGCTTTCAGGCATGAATTTCAGTGCCACCAGGGAGGCGATGCAGGGCAGGGCACACACGAGTACAAAGACTCTCCAGCTGTGGAAGTGGTACTTGGTTCCCATACTGAACCCCCAGCCTGGAAACAGCAAGAGCCAACACGTGAAAATACTGACCAGGCATTCTGAGTTTTTCTCTGCTAAAGCAGCTCTGAACTCTACAGCTCTGTATGACACGAGGACAGGTTGAAAGTTTGCTGTTCTCAGTGCTGATGGCTGATGGAGGCTCGACAGCATGCTCAGTAGATAGCAGAGAGTTCATGTTCTGTTCAGAAACTGGAGCACGCTCAGGTTCTGCCTTTTAAAAACCTTCTTTTATCTTTGAGTTTAGAAATCACCCAGCGATAGGAACAGCTCTGTGCAGCTGTAGGCAAGTAAGGCTGGGAAATGGTACAGGAATAAGGGCCATGACTGATTGCTTCTCACTGATGTTACTGAAAGTTTACAAAGGTTACATCTCTGATCTGAGAGGCACATTAGAGACGGCTTCTTTCCATCTCCTACATCACATATGCATGTCACATTTCATGGAAGTGAGCAAGAAAAGCAAGTTTATTTTTATCCAGACCTACAAAACTTGAGCTGGGGTTAAAACTTAGAAATATCAATATCTTAATCATGCATTTGAGGTACCCCCTCCCCTGCTTTTTTCCTGGTGTTTGACCAAGTCCAGCATTCCCCTGCTAAGAACTGGAAAGTACAACCTCATTCTCTTACATTCCTCCATTTACTCTCCCTAGGCTCAAATCTCATAAGGACTGTTTAATTCATTTTTTTCTATGAACATTTTTTATTCACACAATAAGGAAATCATCAAGCAATGGGTTTTGCAGAGGTCTCATCTGAGCCAGTCATGGTGTTCTAATGATTTCACAAAGTTCCAAAATAGTAGGTGGAACACTGGAAATCAAAAAAGAAGCTACAAAAATACAGCATCGAAAGTCATCTGAAAAATAATTGTAATGTAAATATCTAAGGGCTTTTTAAAGCAAATGTTGTTGCAGATAATACAATTATTTCTACCTGACACCCCTGCAGTAAGTTTGCTTATTTCTTCCAGCAGTCTCTGTCATATCAATCAAAAGCGTGAATATTTCTTTATCCTTAAATGTGCTAAAAATGGGTTGATAGGTAAATGTTAGTGGTTTTCTTCATGGGTTTTGTGGACTGTCCTACTTTCCTCAAACGGGATTTTGCAAACAGCTGGTGTCACTGAATACTGGGGGAATTAATCTTTTCCAGTAGATATTTGCTTCTGGTGTTTTCCTAGGTTATACACACGAGTTACAAGGAACATGTGACATGCAGACTTTTGTTCCTCAGGGCACAAGTGCATTTCAGTTTACAGCCATCTACGTTTTCATTCCCACTTCCAGCTGAGGGCAGGGAACCCACTCCACTCCTGCACCCATTTAGGTGAAGTCAGAAGTGACTTCAGCCCATCACATGCTGAGCAGAGGTGTCACCAGGTACACAGCCCTGGCAGTGTGGACACTTGGCTAAGGGAAAGCACATGTGCTGTCCTCACTGCTATCATTCACAGCATCCAGTAATTCCCTGATTAAAGTTGCTTATTGTTGATAACTGGATCAATTTTTGCAATATAATCTCAGTCAATTTTTGCCCGAATGAGCTGACATTTAGATTAAGAGCTCAGGCTCCAGCAGTGTATTTCAAGGGATGTATTTGAGGCTTTGGATGGAAAGCAGCTCCATCCAGTCCTATCTGCAGCCTTAGTATCCGTCAGTCAACCATGCAGTCAATTTATGAGACCTTCTGTGAGCACTTCAGGTATCTCTTATTTTCAGTGGTGTTTATGCTGGGATGTGTAAGAGCTGTTGCTGCCTGTGCAGGGGTTTGGGGTGGTGTAGTGGTGCAGGGATGTGCTGGTGTAGAAAGTCAAAAGCACAAATTACCGTAATGTGGGATGATGCTCCAGGCCATTGCTGAAGCATAAATGCCACCAATCATCCAGAACATGCAAAGCCAGCTGAGGTGTTCCCCCCTCTTCTCACGGGACAGGAACTCAGAGAAATAGGCAAACACGATGGGGAGTGTGCCCCCAATACTGAGGAGAAAAAACAGCACATGGGAAAAATGAGACTCTTCTTCAATGTCTTTGTGGTTAGGATTGCATTTTTAATGAGGGAAGGTCACACACACAGATGGGCTGCTCAGAAGTGAGACTTGGAGGAAAAATGCAAATCTCCCCTTGGCTGGACTGGTCATAGACATCAAAGATGAACAAGATCCTTCTCCTGCTCTAAAAGCTGAATTTCCTGTACAGTCTGTACAAAGCCAGAGTAATACCCTGCTCTTCGCTTAAACATCTTCTCTTGTTATTTCACGATCACTCACTTTAGGGAGGCAAAGTACAGGCAGGCAATGAGAACTGCTGAGGGTCTCATCGGAGGCCTTGGAGGTGGGCATTTTTCAGTCTCACCCACATTTCTGCACAATTTGGGCAGTACCAGAAGAACATCATTGACCAAACTCTCCCACCATTGCAGGTCTAGGGGTCAAGAGGGAGGTAACACAGCCACACGTTCCAAATGGCAATGCCATCCCGGCTGGGTACCAGGGATGCACCTCCTGAGCAGCCTTCCTTTCCCACCCCACACACCCAAACTGCCCAGCTGTGCTGGGGCTCCTCCAGGGCAGGGGGCAGATTCAGCAGGTACCCACCCGAGGCCTGAGATAAGGCGGCAGAAGAGGAAGAATCCGTATCCCTGGACGAAGGAGGACAGGAACGCAAAGGCAGCATTGATTGCAAGTGATATGATGAGGCATTGCTTTCTTCCCAGTTTATCAGCGAGGCCTCCCAGCAGGACAGCCCCCACCATCATTCCTAAGTAGACTATCAAGCCTGGAAGTGAGAGAGACAGTCAGCTTGTTAACAGGGTGCGGATAGTACGCAACGTAGGAGCAGATTTTAAAGTGCCCATATGGCAGCTGATGTCGTCCTGGCACGCTGTGCAACAAAGTAGAGATACTCCTATCCACCCCAAATCTCAGATGCCAGAAACTCTGTCCATTGGCAGGACTGTAACTTGCACATCTCGTGCCTGAGAGCTGGCATCACTTCAGGCAATGTGGACATACCCTCATTTGACCAGACCCACATCTTTCCTTCCCAACCTCGCCGCTCGCATATCCCCTGCACGTAAGCAATGGCCAGGCATAAGCAGCTTAGGATGCACGTGTCCCAGCTATGTGCCACCAACAATACAACAGAAGTCTGATGTCTTAACTCCTCTGACCCCCCTGAGTGCAGCGGGATGGAGGATGTGTAGGGAGAGGCTCTGCCAGGCTGCTGTTTATGCTCGGAAAGCTGCAAGAGCAGAGAGACTGATGAAGCATGGCTAAATCTCTTTGCAGTGTTTCATCTCTTTCACTTCCTGCTTTTCCCAGCCGTATCTGAAAGGATCAGTCTGTTACCCAGACTCACCTCGTGTAGCTCAGCTGCTTCCTTCGTTACTGAGCCAAGATCTGGCGTCTAACTAAAGGACAGCTTACTCAAGAGTGCAGTCTTGATCTGAAAATTTGAGGAGAAGGGAGAACCTAAGGCTTGTCTGGACAGTTTGCTCTATGGAGTTATCTCCCCAACATTTTTAAGAAAGATGGATTCTTCTTTTTAACCTGACTTCACTAGATCTTCTACTATGGGGTCCTCAAAAGACTCTTTCGGTGCCAGGCTGAATAGGAGAGAGAATGGGTTTCCACTCCAGGTAGTCTCCCTGTACCCTGCTCGGTTTGTGCCTGCTACTCTCCTGGAGAACATGCAGTTGTCCTTGGCTCTTCTACTGCCACTGCTGCAGAAGGGCCACAGATTTTACTGCCTTTTCCTTTATGCAGGTAACAGTGTAAACAGCACTAGCTAATAATGCTCAAATGTTCAGGAATATATTTTTTCATTTATTTTATCTACTTTCCAGATGTAGTTCAGAAGAAATTGGTTGCAACCACAGTTTTTCCTGGGGAGTGCAGAGGTACAAGGGGCTGCTCCCAAGGATACCTCCTGCATTGTATCAAACCCCATTGACAGGATTACAGTCTGTGTCTATAGGCTGCACAGTCCTGCTGTGGAGATCCTGATGGGGCCTGACCACGGCTGGATGCGATCCAGATGAGCTGAGCTATTTCAGGATGGAGAACATCTGCTTGCTGGAAAGCAGAACTTGCAGTGCAGGGAGTTCTTGAGGGAGAAGAATGATGCTTGAGGATGTTTGGAGACGGGGGACATGTCAGGTTCAAGACCCAGCTGAGCAGGGGCTGAAGGAAAGCAGCAGCGCTCCCTGCATCCCTGGCCCCGAGTGAAGGCATCGGATGCTGAGCAAGTAAATACACTGCCTTAATAGGAAACATTCCTATTCACTGACTGAAGAAATACAGCTAAAAGAAACATTTTTCAGGCACGGTTGACTCTGTGGAGGTTCATTCCTCACCTTGAACCAAGCCTGGCTTCTCTCGAGAGCCAATGCCAAACACATCGCTCGGAAAACAAGATGGCAATGAATGTTTTTTAATTCATTAATGTTTAAACAAAACAATCAGTCTGGTGGCTGAAGGCAGCTCCGTGCCATCCAGCAAAGCCAGCTAAGGGCTAATGCAGAGTTATCTGGCAGCTGATCCTGTCTTCCTTTTGATTACAAATGCCCGCACTTGGTTTAAAATGCATTACTAAATTAAAAGCTACGCAGCAGAGATCCATTGCAGTATTTGAAGGACACTTGTCTCACGTTGATCAGATGTGGAAAAGTTTGGATTTCTTAAATCTCCCTATTCCACAGCAGGGTCACCTCTCTGTGAGTGATCCTTTTCTATCCACGTGATGTCTGATGGGCAGGATTTGTGTGTCAAAGGCAAAAAATCTGTTCTTGTCTATTAAAAGCCTCTGTACCAGAACTGTGGAGCAGGATTTTGCCAATTGTACCTCCACAGTGAGCGTGTGGCTCTGTGCAACCAATCCTTGCACTCCCTGCCCTACCCTCCTGATCCGATCTGTCCCTGTGAGGTGATCTGAAGGTGGGTGAAGGTTTCAGGTACTGATCTGAAGAGAAGATACGGACACATCTCAGAGTCTGGGATCTCTGTTTCTATTAACTTTGACCTCCAGCTTGTTCGCTGAAGTGCAAATTACAAGGGTGAGCCAAAGCCAAAACAGTTTCGGTCCAAAACCTTTCTGAAGGAAGGACCTTAATGCAGTGCTGGATGGCTTAATGCTTTTACCCTGGCTCCTGAGCCACATTTAATGGAGCAACTCCGATGGCAGCCAGAGGAAGGAAGCGAAGATGAGCCCTGTATCTACTCACTGGTGCATAACAGCCACCCATCTGACAGCGAGCCCTGCCAGCACGCCAGACCCTGATGAGGAAGGAAACATGATCTGCCCAACTTAATTTTTTTTATCTTTTTTTATCTTTTTTTTTTCCCCCCCGGAGAAAATCCCTGGATGGCAGATGTTCATCCAAATCCTCTTAGTAACAGAAAACATCCCAGGTCAGGAGGAGGTGGAGGAGATTGTTACTGTCTTCTAGCTGGTGTTTTACTGCAGTGACTGGTGAGGGGCAGCCTGTTCTCTGGCCAGGAGAACAGCGGGCTCACCATGGGATGTGGCAGTGCTTGAAACTCAGCATCGAGAAGTGGAGCTGCTTTTGTAGATTCTGACTAAGGAACCCAAACCTGTGATGGAAGGGAAGATTGCATCTCTGCAACGCAACATCCGTCAAACAGTGAGCAGCATAAATCACAGCACAGCTGTTAATGCCACAATCTCACCTAGATGATGTGGCTTTAATTAGTTACTGTACATGATGAATCAGTTGATGCATGGTCCCCCAGAAATTTAAAACAATAAAAATCTGTAGTAAAGAAAATATCAGGGACAACCAGAGACTGTCTACTTGGCCATGTTCTGAGGGGAAGGATCCTGGTTATGAAAATAGATGCTTCGAGGTTGAAACAAAATCAACAGAACACTTCATTATCATGGACAGGTCTTTTTTTGGTGAAGACTGCATGTTCTGGCCAATGTAATTAAAATTTTTGGGGTAGATGCTATAGAACACTCTGTCAGCTGATGGATCTCGGGACCCAGGGTGCAGAACAACGTCTGCTTTGCAGATTGCTGTGTCCTGGATTGACAACAAGGTGGCAGGGACCCAGGGAGGAGTGGAACAGTTACTCAAACAGCCTCTTTGCAGGGAGACAATCTTCCAGAGAACACAGTGATGGTTGCTACCTCTGAAAAAGATCCAGCTCATATCAAGGAAACTCAAATTTTATGGAGAGCTGGACCAAGAAAAGTGATCACAAAATGGTGTTTCTTTTGCTGGCTTAGTTCTGTCCATCGAATATTCTCCAGCACAACATTACAATGGTCTGCACCAGAATCTTGACTTCTAAACTTGGCTTCAAACCACACAGACTTGGACTGTGCTAGGAGGGATCAGCTTCCCAATTGACACATAAGGTGCTCAGATGAAATGTTAAGGGCAGCTCTGAATAAGCCATTATTTGCAGACTATTCCACAAGTCCTGGAGTATAATGAATGCCTGTGGGAAAGTCTGCAACAGCCTCCCATAAAAGTGGTGGAAAACCAAAGAGCAGAAATTCTATGAATAAATTTTGGGTTATGACTCATCCATTGCTGAAGTTATAAGGAAAATATGTGACCACTGACTGGGCTTATTCCCACTAGAAAAGAGGTAACATATTTAGCATTTTCACACTAAGAAATTTATTAGCCTTTACTGAAGCTGTGTGCTCTGTGTTAGACAGGAATTTGAAGTTAAAAGCTGAAGTTCTAGGAATAAGGGAAGGAATAGGCTGCAGATACAGCATATGGCTCTGGGTGTGCTAAACTGGTTTTTTACTGCTTCAGTATAGTTAAAAGTAGACTTCTAAGGGTTTCAGAAAAAACCCAGAAAATTCAAGGTTTACCTAAATCTGCATCACAAGCATGAATTTTCCTCATTGTTCGTTAATGGGATTAAAGTTCTTTAAAAAGAGGCACATCTAAAAATAATCCCTTTTAAGACAGGACGAAGATTTGTGGAATAAATAGAAAATTTGAGCAGAAAAAACCCAAACAGCTCACTGAGAAGAATTAGTCTCAGAATCCTGGGGGCTGTCAGGGAGGTGAGGAGGCTGCCTGGGCCCAGGATTGTCTCTGGTTTGCCGGGAGCCAGTAACCACAGGAATGGGAAAGCTCCTACCTGCCTTCAAATCCTAGGCCCCTACTGGTACTGCCCTACGGTAAAAAAAGAGGCTCTTGAAGAGGGAAAGCATTTGGACAACAGAAAATTATTAGGATCTTATATATCTTGCAGTTCAAACTGTAATAAAAACAAAATTCAAACTATTACTGGTGTAGGATCTGTTAGGGATGCACCTTATGGACACAAAAGTTTGTGAGTCAGGTCTGGACAGTTTGGGAGATGGATGTGACAAGGCACAGGATCCAACTGTAAGTAACTGAAAGAGAGGAATAAAGCAGTGACAGTCCTGACTCTCTTGTGCCATAGTGATGTCCCACAACAGGGGAGGGTCTCAACAGAAGATGAGCTGAGGGCTTGTGGCCTTTTTTATCTTTCTTCCTGCAATTTTCAATCTGCTCTTCCTTGTAGGCTTATTAGTGCTTTCCCCATGAATCAACTCGACCTTTTAACTGGAAGTCAAAGGAAAGGCTTGTCCCGTTGCACTCTCCTTGTTGATTAATACAACCAATGAGACTCCTTCCACAGCCAGTGGCTCTGGCGCTGAGAAGGGAATCCCCCAGGGGAAAGCCAGCTTTCCATTTTGGGAGATCTGCGTGTGGATATCGGGCAAATCCGGCTGCAGGGATGGAGGGGGGCGTGCAGCTGGAGCCAGGGTGGGTGGGAGAGCCCGTGAGGCTGTGGCACAGCACGGGTGAGGTGATGCACAGCCGGGCTCCGCGCTGCCAGCAGGGCGTGGGTGGTGTTTACGCTCAGCCGGCTTCACATCTCCCCACGGGACTTGTCCGGCACCACAATATTCGTGGGACCATCTGGTTCTCCCCACCCAACCCCTCTGCTAAAGCAAAGATTTCAACAGAGGAGGCCAAACAAATCCTCGGCTGTCCAACAAAAACCTCCTCACGCTGCAACGCGTCAGATGAAATTCCCACAGTGTTTACAGATGGGGACACAGCCATTCATCCCCACATCAGACCTGCACAAAATGTGGGGTGTTCTCAAATCACAAAAACACCTTTTTTTTTTTCTCCCTACTGCTCGAGGTGATGATGCTCCTTGGGCTGCAGCTTGGGCTGAGCATTTCTACCAAAGAGCAAATTCACAGCCAGGAATCCATGCCTGACACGGGTAGGTCTCATCAGGGTGTAGTGGCTGCTGTGTTGGTGGTCCATGGCCGTGGAGGAGCAAAAGAGACAGCAAATAACCACGGCAGAGCAAGGGAGCCGTGGCTGGGCTTGTCCGTGCTCAGCCAGAGAAAAAAAAAAAGAAGTGGAGAAAAGCCATTGAGCTCTGCAGAGGGGATTAGGATTTACTGTCATATCAGGTGAATTCAGGTCAATGAGAAGCTGCGACCAGATTTTATCTCAGCTGATAATAAAACATCCTCTTCACACAACTAAAAGCAGGGATGTTGTCACACATCCTATTTAACCTGACTCACACAGACAAGCTTGAATTGCTGCATAAAAGCATAATTACTTATAGGATCATTTTTTCTAGTTTTTTTTATCCAACATTGTGAGGTTAAGAGTCTGTGACATGATATTCTCCTTAAAAAAAAAAAAATTATTAAATCATAAAAAGGAAAAGGGAGCCTGAAAAAGCAATTTTATTCTCAGCCTTGGCGTAGCTGTTTTACAGTTACGGGCAAAGGCCTTAAAAATTTCCTTGTCTCAGTTTAGTGAACTGTGAAATGACGATAACACAACTGCAGCTCTGGGATCTGGGAGGGCTGGATGCTTTAACCGTGCCTCGAGTTGTTTATAGGCAGGATGTGAAGAAGTTTAAAACATTACTATGTCATTATCTTTTATATTTGTTGTGTACTTACTGCTCTGTGCTTGCAAACATCATATTTAGTCCTCTAAGAAGTGATTTACAGCACGTAAAGATATATATTAATAAGATATTCCTCCAAATAATGATACTGTGTGCCTTTCAGCAAATACAAAAATATAAATTTCATGACTCTTTTGATTATCCTTAGCAAATAAAAAAAAATTATGTTTCCAATAGGCTGTATCATACTGACAAGGAAGATTCTGTTTCAGTAAATTTAAGAACTGAATTATTATTTTGACTACTGCTGATGAAAGCTCAGCAAAGCAGATCTATAAAATTAATATGTAAAAATAATGTTGTTTCATGTTACCAAACTTATTCTTAACAACTTGTATTATAAGTTGATTAAATCCAACTGCTAAAATATATATACCGTTGTTTCTCTTTTTCGTTGGGTTTTATTTTTGTAATACCCCTGAAATCATCTTTAAAATAGCATTTCTCATAACTGAAAAACTCCAAATACGTGTTTTGTCCCACTCAGGATATTTAGGGCTAAAATAACTGTTAATTTGCATCTGATGGTGAGATGTTTATTTTCAGAATGAAATGTAAACGTTTTCTAAGATGTGTCATATCCATTTCACACATTTCATGAAACACTGTGGGCATCTGTTTATTTGCAATTTTTGCATAATTTGGCCATGGTTTGCTCGATATTTTCCCATGACTGCTTTCCAAGGCTGGAAAAATATGCAATATGCAGAGTGTTTAATGCAAAATGTCCTTTTAACAGAAGCTGAAGTTCACTAAATCGGTCTTTAGGAGGGATCTGCTTTATCTCTCTTATTTGTCCCTTCCTATTTCTGCTGGAGTTTGATTACTCACCTGACTTATTTCCCAGTCCTTCCCTCCTGGCCTCTCTTGTTATGGCTGAGGCCTTGTGTGTTTAAATGTTAGCAGCTGCCTGGAGATGACCTTTACTGCACCTGGGAAAACGTGGTTATGTTTCCTTGGCAAAAATGTGGGGAGATAATCGGTTCCTTGGGAATAAACACGAGCTTATCTGCAGATGTTTATCAGCACATGGGGATAAGGCGAGGGCAGCAGTGGATAATATGTGTGGATAACATCCCTGCTTCCCTAAAACCTTGTGATAACTTGAGGGAAAGCTGTGCCTGCTCTAATCACCCCCCTGTTCATCCTGGGCAGACACACTCGTGCGAGACTGTCACTGCACATCAGAAATTGAGGTGAAGGTTCTTTGATTGCCACCAAATCAACCCCTAAGTGTAACTGAACCCTGATCAATGTGCACTGCCATACACCACTAAGGGAATGGATTCACAGAGGGCCATGAGCTTGTCTTGGAGGCTCCGAGCTTTGTGGAAGATACCTTTTTTCCTAGTTGCAGGTGGATGGGAGCTGCAGCTATTCTGAGAAAGATTTTGATGATTATGTTCTTGTCTCCATCAACAGCACTTCCTCAGCCTTCCCCTCAAGAAGCTGGTGTCTGCTGTCCTTCTGGCACAGCTGCTCAGAAAAGAGGTGAAACCTTCTTGCCGTGCTGGAGGCAGGGCTGCACCCACATCTCATGTCCCTGCACTGCCCTGCTGCCTGTCAAACCCCCAACACCCTCTTCCCTGCTGCTGCCACCCTTCATTTGGCAGAAAGGTCTCCTTCCCCTCTCCAGACCCAGAGATCTGCACTGTTCCCTTCCTATGCCCTCCAGCAGCCCCCTACCCACCCCAGGCCTGTCAAACTCCCTCTTCTTGATGCCTTGGGTACTCACTACTCACATCACAGCGCTGCTGTGCAATGTAAGGCTTTCCAAGACATGCTCAATTAATTTTCACAAAGAGTCATCTCACAAACCTCAGATCCAGCAGCAGAGAAATGCCCAGCAGACAAGAAAGGGTGTTTAACAAATGGACTGAACCAGAGACCTGCCCCATGTAACAACTGAATGCTACCACAAACACCCATTCTCCTCCCTGCCCCAAACTAAGTTGAACCAGCTTTTGTTGTTTTTAGGGAAATTCTTTGGTTTTTTCCCCTCACAATGAAGTAATGAAATAGTGTGAATACCAGCTTTGACAGCAGATCCCCCAAACAAACAAGCGAAGGACAGGAGAAATTGTTCTGCAAAATCAGGTTCTCACAAGCTGTGTTTGAAGGTGGGCAGGAAAGGCAGCAAGAAGAGTTCTCTTCCCCTCATTAGCAGTCCCAGATTAGCTCTGTTAGTGCGCAGGAGGCTGGAGCTGGGATTGGATACAGACCCAAATGTCTCCTTGCTTATTCAGAGCTTATCAGAACACCCTGAACTTTCAGCCTTGCAAATACCGAGCTGGAAAAAGCAGAACGAGCTCTCTGGGGAGATTTCGTGTTCATTTTTACCTGTGGTTGGGCCAGAAATACTTCAAAGATAGATTTCCTTGTGACATTTGAAGTTTTCTCATTCAGGCACCTGCCAGAGCTTGAGCTCTGCAGAGGTAGATATTTATGGGGTCAGAGTTTCAGAAAATCTCAGCTTTCATAGAGTCACCAAAATAAATGACCTGCTTTTCAAAAAAGGTCACAGCACTGAAAAGACACCAAGCCTTGTGTCCCACAGGGAGCAGGTGAATTCCAAAGTCCCTTTGAAATCAGGATCTCATTGTGAGAGGCTTGCTTTTAGATATCTGACTGGAGATATTTCGAGCTAGAATTTTTTAAGGCGTTTGTGAAGCAAAAAAAGTTACTGAACTTTTTTAAGGCACAAAAGTAAGTACAAAGCTGGCTAACTATAGAAAGAAACATCCTGATCCTCAAGTTCAAAGAAAAAAGGGAGAAACAGAAAAGGGAATACGACCTTAGTACACCAAGAGGAGAGGTTTATGTAGGGATAACTATCATTTTGTTTGTTTCATGTTTGTCACATGAAAATAATGTAAATAGAATGAAGTCAAGGGCTGGGGTCTAATCCCAAATCTGCATTTACCTTGCATCAGGCAGGGCTTCTGGGCCAGCATGTACGGCCTGCAGTCCCTGCTGACTCCCTGCAATCCCAGTACGTGTCCATCAAGACACGTGCTCTCCCTCCTCACGTGGTTATTCCAAGAGCTACTTTATTTCCCTTCCAGATGCTCTGTCCTGTTGCGTGGCTGGCTCTCATTATGGGCCATGCTGGATCCTGTCCTGATTCTTGGAGCTCTGGGAGGCTTTGTTGTCTCAGGCTTATGGAATTTGGCTTGCCTATTGTTCAAGGGAAAAAATTGTTCGTCCAAACCTTTCCACCCAGTCTCACTCCCAATAACTAAGCCTTGCATTTTGACCTCAGGGAGATGTTGATAGCGATGCAAAAGGGATGTTGCCAGTAGCCTCAGCTTCAATCTGCATGCTGCACTTTAATTGCATTCCCCAGACCTCAAAAGAAACCTCCATTGACTACATCTGATCCAGGACATATGAGCAAACTGAGAAGCTAGCAGGCAGAAAGAACTGACTGTACAGCTGATTTTCCGGCTGGGAGTTTGGGCTGAAGAAAAGGGAAACCTGGAGTTTCCAACAGCTTTGAATTTTGAGTCACTAGATCCACCTTTAAATTTTCACTTATTTATCCCTGAACACCCCTTTGAGTTTTGCCCTGTAGACCTGCAGACTGTGACCTGCCTTGCCCAGATCCAGCCTGCAGTGACCAGCACTGGCCACAGCACGTTCTGGTAAAATTCTGCTGCTTTTGGGGAGCTGCCTCTCATCAGCATCAAACCCCTCCTGAGTCAGATCCACCCAGGCATGACTATGCACGACATACAAGACAAGAAGAAAGTCATCAGAAGATCCTGAAATCAGCTGGTCACTAGGAAAAGGTGTCCCAGCTGCTGCTCACTGCGTTAGAAGAGCTGTTTGCCACTGGCACTTACCCAGCATCCCTTTGTTGGAACTGGACAAGCACATATCCTTCTCAGCACTGGGAAGAACAAATCCAACCACAAACACCTCCACCCCATCTGCCATCAGTGCCAACCCTAAAACAAAGAAGAGAGTCCACTGGAAGCGTCCGTGGCCACACTCCTCAATGATGTTCTCGTACTGGTGGGCAAGCTGCTCCTCGTCCTCCATCCGCTCGGCCATAAGGTCAGCACGGTCTCTGTACTCATCATCCACAGCAGGGGCCCGCTTCTTCTGCTTTTCTTTAATGTCATCTGGGTGTGGGATCCCTTGGTACTCCCCCTCATAGACCTCATCATCCTCATCGTGGCCTTCTGTAACATCACTCTGGGCATCCTCTTCCTGCGCGGGCTCGTCCCCGCCCCGGTAGTAGCCGTCATTGGGTGCGTCGTAGTTGCCATCCTGGTACCTGTAGTCATCTGAGACCTGGTTTGTGTTTCTATATCCATCATCCATTCTGAACGGAGAATTCTAAATGCTGTAGGTCGCTGTGTAGATGCTCTAAAATGTGTATGGATTTGTGCAATTTCTGGTGTTGGTTACTTGAACATATCTCCTCTCCGTTCTCTGGAACTGATGGGATGCGCAGCTTCCCAGGCTCAGAAGGGGAATGATATATAAAGGTTCTCTTTGACAGAGTCTTACGCAGCTTTTGGTAATGCTTCACTTTTCAGCTGTCATTTGTGACTTGCTGGCTTCTGTGCTTTGGGTGAGAAAAGCTGCTGTCTGGGGAACAGCGAGGGAAGAGCGAATTGCACAACCGGGGAGCTAGGAGGATTTGACAGGTTTTTCCTGATTCATTGTGGTGCTGAAGGTCATGTCCTGAGAAAGAGGAAACAATAGCAGTGAGACAGCAGTAAGCTTGCAAGCACACATGCACTGAGTTTAATGCCCAGCATTTTGAATGCATGCTTTTCCTCTGAAAAAATATGGCAACAGAGGAACGTTTTTGCATCATCAAAACCCAAAGCCTCAGAAAAAACGGAGCATTAAAATGTACCAAGTTCAGCGGGAACCCAAAGTAGAATGTAAAGTGCCATGTGGTCCTAATTTCTGTCATTCCTGGAAGTCCTGCCTCCCATATGTGGTCCTGCTTTCCACAGAGAGCAGAACAGCACTGGGCTGGGTTGATGGAACAGAGCTCTCAAGTTGCTAAATATGTTTCCACCCATCTCCTCAGAGCACACTCCTCCCTGCTCCCTACAACTGGCTAACATCATAATGAGACAAAATATGACCTTGGTTTTCTTTTTCATCCAGATCCCAAAATTAATTTTATTTATTGGCTTCTTTTTTCCCCTAGTGTCTCTCCATCTGCATGCCAGATGTACAACTGGCACGCTGCGTCTGCCAAGATAAAGTCACCAAAAGTCACACCAAGCTCTGTTCTCCCCATATGTAAACATCACCAGGGGACGATTTTCACAGAGAGCAAAAAAACAAAGCTAATACAGAATCACTGCTGTCTGCAGGGAAAACCAAGGGAAGTCAAGACACATCTAAACACATACTCCTTCTGGACACCTGATTTCCATTACTTTCCAGGCGGTTTCCAGCCAGCTGGCTCTCCAGCGTTCCCCTGCCTCACACAGCTGCAGACAGGGAGTTTGGAAGGAGAAGCACACTGGAAAGGGAGTGGAGTCACGCCAGAGCAGCCAGCGCAGCGTAGGCATGCACAGAACGTGGACTTTGCTTTAAGCTTTGAGCTACTTGCCTAAATAAAGTGTAAATGAGCTATGGATTGACATGGGCAGGCACAAGCCTGTGGAGAAGTGGGCGTTGTTACCTACACAGTCAGTTGACCTATAGAAGCGCACGCAAACGCACACACTGTAAATAACAGTGCTATATGCAGCCAAAATGACTTCAGAGAAGACATTCAGTAGCACTCTCTATAATAAAATGCTCAGAAGGGCATCACTTCTGCTGCAAATGCTGCGATTTTCTTGCAGCCCAAATGCTCGGGGTAAGGAAGGAGCAGAGGCTTGACTTCTCTGCGTAGATTCATGGCCATGCCCTGCCTGTTCTGTTCATGGAGCTGCTTCAAGGGGCTTCATAAAAGCTTCCTCTGCATTTCTGCTTATCTACCTATATATTTGTGGCCCATAATTACAACACAGCCTCTGCAGAGGCAGAACCTCTTCCTTTTCTCTGCTCCTCTGCTATTTGTCACTACATTCAACGTGTTTCCTCTTCCCTTTCTTTATGCTGAATCACCCCATACATTTTGCATCAAGTGAAAAAGGCAACAGGGCATTCTTCTAGGGCTCAAAAAGAGTGATCAATAGAGTAACAGAAAAAAAATTTCAAAAAATCCCAGAGGCATTCTGATCAGGTTATAATGATCAGGAGTCTACAGTGCAGGGAGCAGTAAAGAGAAGTATTTGCATTGGCACCAGAGCTGTTAATGTGCTGGGGAGTTAATACATCTGACAGCCATCAGAAGCACTTAAGTGAGTTCTACAGCTCTTGTTTCAATGCTGGAATGTTACCTTTAATAGTTAAAAAAAATCCAAAAGTACTTCAGAGTCTCAGAACCTCCCAGTCCTGAAGTAACTTTCTTGATTACACAAAGACTTGTGTCATGACTGAACATCATGTTCTCCAAGGCAGTAAAATGTAGTTCCACAGAGACATATTTTCTTTTGAAAAGTAGGGGAAAGAGCCTTTTATTTAAAGAGAAAAAACAAAAGAACAATATGTGCAAAAGAACATTAGGCCTTGCTTTGGAAGTGCTTAAGAATCATCTGCTGGCAGGTCATGCTTCAAAGCGACCCCAAATGTTGGAGCAGGAAGCGCAGTGACCTCACTGTGTTTGTCCCTTTCTGGTTGCTACAGAAATGGGTTGAAAACTCATTTTAGGAAACGAAGTAACAATAACACTAATGATCAATAGCAGAAGTGATCAGACTCCGAGTCTCCACGGACCCTATCTCTCTTTTCAAAAGGTGAAAGTATGTTCTTAAAGACCAAGGGCTGGAAATCTTTTTGTTCTCTATTTAAAAGCTGCCCAGGCTTAAAGCTGGGCTCCTTGCCTCCCTCAACAACAGGATCAAAGATCACAAACTTAGAAAAGACCTATTGAAGCATCCGTGCTCTTTCACTGACACACAAAGATTGGCATTTACAAGATGGAATCACATCTTGGGCAGCCTAAGAAATAATGACACGAGCTGATGAGTCTCACACATCGGTGACAGTCACCTGTGTGGGGAAGAACATGCAATTCAGGGGAAAGGTCATGGCAAAAAATCGTGACTGGGTTCCCATTCAGTTTGTAGGATGGATGTTTTCTGGGATCACCCTAGGAGAAGGGGCAGTGCAGAGAGGCAGGCTATATCTTCAGAATGCTACACTTTTCATATTTCACACCACTTGTTTTCTTTCGTTGCCACATATGCACAGGCTGATTCACTCCAGACCTGATTCTTTAACACCCTTTCACTCAAGCTGAGCTGCACTCACTCATTAACAGCCCCATTTAGCATTTAGATGCGAAATCATGATGTGTCATAAAGATGGCAGGCTTGGATTGCTATAATTACCCTTCACAGTGATGCATGAGAGCTTGAGACAAATATACACATCACACCAAGCCTATTGTAGCAGGGTGGGTGTCAGTCTCTTCTCCCAGATAACAAGCAACAGCACAACAGGAAACGGCCTCAAGTTGTGCCAGGGAAGTTTCAGACAGGATATTAGGAAAACTGCATCATCAAAAGGGCTGTCAAGCATTGGAACAGGCTGCCCGGGGCAGTGGTGGAGTCACCATCCCTGGAGGTATTTAGAAGACATCTAGATGTGGCACTTGGGGACATGGTTTAGTGGTGGGCTTGGCACTGCTGGCTCAATGGTTGGACTTAATGATCTTAGAGTTCTTTTCCAATCTAAATGATTCTAATTACAACCCTTGGCCCTGCCAGTTCCCTTTCTGAGACACACAAGTGGGGTTTAAACACACAGACAACGTCATGCTCCATAAGGCAGAGTCTGCAGGGGCAGGAAGGCAGAGGCAGGAAAGCCTCGTTCTGGGTCTCCCCAAAACAGCCCATTTCTGTGTCTGTTGGACACAGAAACCTGAATACATCAGCAATCAGTTCCTTTCCTCCTTTCTTTAAAACACACCATCCACCTTGCCGTTTTCTTGTACTCTCTAGCTCTTTAGTTAGCAGATACTGCATACTTAGCCAGGAATTCAGGCATTTGAGCTCTGCAACTTAAAATAGTAACCTAAAGTCTTGGATATCCTCATAACAGAAATGGTATCTACTCTAGGAAAAGGGATGTTTAAAAAAGCAGATTAACACCTGCATTTGCATCTCTGAGAGGGCATATAGGTAAGTGTGGCATGCTGAGGTGATAAACTGGGGGCTGGAGGGTAGCAGAGCTTGGAGGGGATGCAGAGAAGGGTGAGTTTCTTGTGCCTGGTACTAAATGAGGCTTGTCAGAGAGCTGAGCTCTAGCAGAGAACAGCAATCATGTCGAATTAGTGAGCAGGGCAGATATGAGAAGGGTTTTCTTGTGAAATATTGCACCTTGGGGCATGATGGAGTTCCTGGAAAAGCAAAGAGAGCGAGGCTGTTGCTCTGTGGCAACACGAGCCATGGGTGCACACACATAAAGGCACAATGCACATCCACGGGGTGGATCCAGCAGGGAGAGAGCCAAGGCTGGGAGCTGCCACCCAGGGCCTTCCTCTCTGCCTGCTCAGAAAGGGACAACACTCAAAGTCAACAGCAGGAGGGAGAGGTTATTTGAACACTGAGGAGAAGGAGCAGGACAGGGACACCATAAAAATGCTTTCAAGGGATCTTTAGCATTCACCAGAATAATCCCCACAAAACAGATGGCGGAGCAGTTTAATATTATGCCTGAAGGACGACTCCTCCTGCAAAACATCCTCACCCCCAGAGCTGCTTTCTGCTGACAGCAATGGGAAGGTGCCCAGCTCCTACAGTGACCATAAGGACATTCTGCAGTCACAAAGCTGACTGTAAAAAAATTCCCGACAAGAAATTTTCCTCACTGAAAGGAGAAAGATGATTATGTAGACAGGCTTCTGTGAAGTTCCAATCTCAGGTTCTTAACGAGGTTGCAATTAATGGATCTGTTTGTACACACGAAGGGACAGATTTTTGAGGTGCCTAACAAATCCCAGCTCCCAGGGGAGCAGCATCCTGGGTTTCAGGCAGCCAGCAATGACACCAATGTTATCAGACAGGCTGAGTACCACAGCAGTGAGTGATTACTGTGCTGCTGGATGGAAGTGCTGCAGGCTGAGCATCCTGGGCTCTGTCCCTTGGCTTCTTGGCATCTCTGTGCCCCTCCAGACTGCACATCGGGACAGCACAGCCTTCCTCTGGAGGGAATTGCAGATCCCTTGCAGCTGTGGTTATATGAATACATGAATAGATGGCAACTTGTGTCCCCGAAAGCTTAAACCTTAAATAAACCAGAATTTGGGGAAAAGAGGTCTCTGTGCTCCCAGATTCACAGGTGAGGAGCTGTCAGGAAAAGTGCTCTTGGGTCTTTGTCATGTTTTCAATGAAGTCTTGCAGTCTAGTTTTGTTTTTTTTTTTAAACTAAGAAAAATGCTATTTTACCTCAGGAGAACTTTGAAAATTTCCCTCTTTCCAACTAGTATAAATAATAATAATAATTTTTTTAAATCTAAAAAATTAGACCGCAACCCCATAATTCCCAACAAAAATACTTTCAGATCAGGTCCATTATAAATTGTTCTTCTTATACTCTACAAATTTGCCCTTTTCATTGGCATTAAAAAATAAAGGAGGTGCATGGAGATTTGTTTCAAACTGAAACAAAATATTTCATTTAAGAAATGCCATCCTGTCGGCTGCTTGAGCCATTTTTTATTAGAAACATTCATTGAAACTGATTTTTTTTTTCCCCCTAAATAATTCAGGTTTGGAAAAATGGCATGTTTTTACCAACAAAAATTGTAACAGGAACTCTGATTATGCTCTCATGAATGTAAAATTATCTCGGGCGCACCTTTAAGAAGACAATATAGAGAAATAAAATATAGGAAAAGTAATCCTACTATTTATAAGCCTATGACTAAAAGTATCTGATCTCTGTGAGGCAGAAAAGGGCTTTTCTTCCACAGGGTTCTGATTATTGTTGGGGGGTTTGGGGGGTTTTTCTTGCTAACATTGAAATCGCTGCTGCAGCCACACAATTCAACATCCAGAAGAGAGCTGAGCAATATCATCATTCTCCTGGACAGATGGCAAGGCTGGGTTCTTGGCAAGGATCCTGCAGAGGGAAAGGCAGCAGGATCTGAAGAGAATTTATATGTGAGGGAAGGTAGAAAAAGGAAATGAGGGGGGGGTTTTTCCAAAAAGGTAGAAACCAAGTGAAATTGTAAGTCAAGGAGCAAGAACAGGGATTAATGGTCCAAACGATGCTCAGAATAAAGGGGGAAATGGCCAGGGAAAGATGGAAGCCCTGACATGTTATTGATCCACAAACTGTGGGAAAAAAATGCTTTGTAATAACAACAACTCTTGCCTTCATAGCCAAGGATTATAAATGCATCTGGTGGCATCTCTGTTAGAGCTCGGCCCTAAGCCTTATTAACTCTTGCTTGACTTTTTGCTTCTCTCTTTCACTGCCAAAATAACAGGAGAAAAGTCTCCGAGCATAGGACTCTGAAACACTTTCAGAAGAAGCTGGCTGTGGAGGAACATCACTCAGTCCAAAAAACCCCAAACCAAACCAACGATTGGCCCTCATTTTAGCGGGGTGATTGTATGGAAATAGATCACATCTCTTGCAGGTCTTCAGCAGCCACTTTCCTTACTGTGCCTTTCCGTCCAATATCCCAATCAGATGGTGGTGGTGAGCAGTGGGGAATTTCCAGGAGGATGTTCTCAGATCTGAACACTGGCCAGTGAACCAGTGTGATTTAATCAGCTGAAGACTTGGCCTCTCTTTTTGAAATACAGATCAGCCCTTGGGATGCAAGTTCCTACAGGATTTTAGACAGGTAAAGGAACACAATGTGTATCACTAGGAAAAAAATTCCATCTGATTCCTCTCCAGCCTCACAAGATTGGAAGTAAAATTTGTCTTTGCAATTAATGCCCAAAAGAAACCATGGCCATCAAGCATTCTTGGAGGAGGACTATATCACAGTCCCAGGTTGAAAACCCATTGCAACTGGAGCGATATCAGACCCAGCATAATTTCTGAGGTCTCTTTTCTTCTCTTTTTCAGAAAAGTCAAGGAGGGTATAAGAGTTTTCTGGTTCTCTTACTCAGTGACATGGTAGCTGGAAGCAAAAAGGAGCTACTTTGCCATCAAAGACAAGAAGATTACATGGAAGGGCATGTCAATATATGTTTTTCAGGTGTAACATTATGTGTTAATGGCTACAACAATCAACTGTGGCTGCAAACACAGGGGGATAATTGGGTCTGGGCAGGCAACAAGAGATTTAAAAATCAAAGTCTGTAGCAGAGCCTACCGTTAAAAAGAATTTCCTTTGAACTGTGGAAAAAGAGGTGTCTTGTTGTAGCTTCAGAGGAGAGCACTGTATTAAGTGAAAACTAAGGAAAAAACTAGTTTCTCCTGAAACCTTTTTTTATTATTAAGAAATTATTTGATGGATATGTAACACAGGTTCAAAAACTCTCCATGGAGCTTGTTAAGCAAGCTATCTGTGCCACAGATTCTGTAAAGAAGAGCAAGGTATTTGAAAGTCGTTGACTTGAAGTCATCTGGTTCAAAGAACTGACTTTCAGCAGTACAAACAGCACCTACTGATTGCCCCCCCACAGCACAGGTAGGACATGTAGGGTAAAAGTCCTCTGTGCAGTGTAAAAAACATTGATTTGCTCAGGGATGCTGCCGGGGTCTCTGGGACAGGACTCATTTATTCACTGTTCCCCCACTGCAGGTTGGAAAAGGTTGGTGCTGATGCAGTCCTGATATATCAAGAAATGCAGAGAAACCAGAGCTGGAGTAATTTAGTGTGTTACCAGCAGACCTGATTAATTATTTACAGAAAGCATTTTAGTTCAAAATTCTCTGCTACAAAGTCAATTGAACCGAAGTTGTCCTACCGTTTCTGGATAATCCCTATTGATCTGTGGTGGGTTTTACACATTTTCTGGGCAGGTGCACACTGTGTATGTTTGTTCCACCAGGAGAAAATACTGACTGCATTGTTTGATCCTACAGTCCTGCGTTACACAACGTTCTGTGAGGAGAAACCGTTGTGTTTGAAGCTGAAGCATTTACAGTAGCCCTTGGATTTGGAAGCAGAGATGGACGGGGTATGAACACAAAGAGTTCAGTTGTGTTTGATTGAACTGTCCTGATTTATGCTGAGTAAGAATCTGGCTGCACTGCTCCAATGCCTTTACATTTTTTTTTCATTCTCACCCATCCCACCAGGGGAGATTTCTGGTTTCCAGCACATTGCACGCTCAAATGCCATTGCCTTATGTGGTGGTGGTGGTGACTCTCACAGCAAAGTGGCTGTGGGCTGAATTCAGCTTGTAATCCACTATGTTATGTTATGAACTAAGGGACAGAAAGTCCCCCAGACTGTTAGAGGGAGATTACATCTTAAAGTCTGATACTCTGTTGGTGCAGATGCTTTAAAGGTCATGTCTAAGACACTATGTGCTACAGCGAGCTGGCACAGCAAACATGCAGCAGATGAAAGAAGGAACAAGCATCAGTCAAGCAGAATAAACAGCTTTTCTGAAGTTAGGGGCACAGACAAGCAAGTTGGGTGTTCATGAGATAGATACAGAGAGGAATGTTTAACAGTAGGAGTTGGAAAGCAACGGCTTAGCAACGAATATCTATATAAGGAGGGACAGACTACACATTAGGATTCCAGAGAAAGGCCATAAAAGGTCAATTTGACAAGCTGAATATGGATAATGAGTTGAGACAGATGGTGTAAGAGTATGGTAGCTAATAAATAATGAACAGACTTGCTTCAAGGAGCAAACACGGGGAGAAGTCACAGCCGAGAGCTTAGTCAGAAGGGAGGTGGTGAAGGGGAAAAGAACAAAACCATGGAGGATGGAGGAGAATCACAGCAGGAGGGCTGGTTGGAGAGGAGTGTCTGCTTTTCTGTGCCAGAGCTTTGTGGAAATGATACTTTACCCAAAGAAAACTTAGAAATACATATGCCTGAACTGGAATTTGGCCATCTTACTGAGATTAACAATTTTTTAGCCGAGAAATTACTCATGGTCTCTAAGCTTCTAGATAGCTATTTCCACTTCTCCTCCTCTCCCATTATCACAGTACCTAAGCAGCCTACAGTGGTCACAGGTCCCCATCAAAGGCTGGGAAAAGTTCTCAGGTTTGTTTTGTACATCATGACTTGAGGCAGAGAGAGACTAAAACTGTATCTGAGCATGGAAATGGAAATGCTGTGTGCTGTCCCACGTATTCCAGGGGCCCCTGTGGACCAGCAAGGTAAAGATTTATTCCAACCTTCAAACCCAGCTATCTTTCACATGATGACCAAGATAAAGGTGAGCTTTGCTGCCCCGCAATCGTTTTCCTTAATGTGGAGCTGAAGCACAAACCCCAGCCTGGACACCAAGTGATACTTAGAGGTGTCCCAATATAGATGCAAATAAAATAACTTTTCCAAAATCACCTAGGGGAGCCATATCAGAGCCAAACAACCAACGCATTTCTGCTATTTCCTTGTCTTTTTAAATATCATAACGAGCAAGATTCTTTGAGGCTTTATTGCTTATTAATAAACCAGCCTCTCTATCAGCGTTGCACCTGGCAGCGTAAACCAATAGGAAATGGGATGTTTATTCAGAAACAACAGTGCCCTGCTGCCCTGTCATGAATTTGAGCATTTCTACGTGTGTTTGCCCTTGGACAGCTTATTAGGTTTAACCTTACTGGGCTTGGAGGCCCTGACAAGCTCCCAGAGAGGAGTGTAAGCAATAACCTTGGAAATAAACTGCTTGCAATTCAGCAGATTCTGCCTGTGTCAGACAGCAAACATCCCTGATTAACTATAAACTGCTTAGCTTATTGGCAAAGACGTGCCTCTGGCTACAAAGGGGATTTTTATTTCATCGCACTTGCAACCTGAGTTATTAAATAATGAGCCGCTTAATTAACTAATTCATTAATACATGGCTGTGATGAATAGACTTGCTCCAGCGACAGAGTCACGAAAGCAGAAAAACCCTGAGTGATTTCCAAGTACTGCTTTCTTTCAGGAGGGATATTATTTGAGCAAGTATCCTTATTAAATACCTCTTTCCTTCTTTTTCCTGCCTCTACCTAACAGAGCAGCCTTGAGGTCTGCTGTGTCTGTTTTCCCCCAGCACTCCCTGCTCTTGTCCTTTCCTCCTTTCTGCCTTGCTCCCCCTTCCCTTTGTATCCGTGCAGCCAAAGTGTCTTCAGAGCGTTGTGCCACAAAATGACCCTTTGCCCAGTGCTCCCACACTGCTGTGGCCAGGATGTCTCATCATCCCCAATCTCAGATGGGAGGTGACTGTGGTGTTTCAGGTACTGATAAAAACCCATCAGTTATTGCCCATGATCACCTTCCCGTTGTTGGGGGACCAACCAACCTCCCCACTAGTGGAGACAAAATAATTTACTGCACCTCGCAGCAGCCTCTGCAGGGTTATCTCCTGTTTTCCGTGGTACTGGAGTGTGTTGAGAAAGAGCTCTCTAGCAGAGACATTTCCACAGGCTGGAAACCATTCCTGCCATCAGGAGCAGCTCTTTCCCAGCCCAGGATGCTCAGGCATCAGCCTCTCGAGACAGCTGCTCGCCAGCTCCAGTGAAGTGTACAAATGCACTGGCCATGCCAGAATTCTCACTCATTCCCAGAAATCCCCCATAGCCTGTCACAGGCACAGCCAGCCTTATGTTTCCATCATGCCCTTTAATTGGCTTGATCCCTGGGTTTCCCTTCGGGGCTGCCCAATGATCGAGCCTAAAGGGGCAGAGTTATTATGAGATCAGATAAAAGGGGTGGTTCTCAAACTAAATCCAGCCCCTTTCTTTTCTGCATAAGACCTCCAATACAACTGTATTGTGGCCTCAAGGGCTTTCAAAATTGCAAATGCACTGTTCATTATGCACCTTGCCTGTGGAGAAATACAAGTGCAAGCAGAAGCAAATTTAAAGAGATTCCTTTCAAGGTTAAGTGGCAGGAAAAATACTGGAGCAATTGCTTTTGCTCCATTCATGTTCATGGCATTTTGATTAGTTTAGCCTTTTTTTTTTAATATGAACCACTACTGAGGAGACGTGAACCTTGTAGCAGCCATGAGAATTCAACAGATTCCATTATCTAGCTATCAAATTCACTATGTGCCCCACATATATCACTGCAGCACAAACAAAACCCACCCACAAAGTGATGTCTTCTGTAAGGAGGCAATTTGCAAAGCCTGTCTCAGCTGTACCTTAAATATCCCAGATTCTCAGATCTTTGAACAACCTGCTTTTGAAACCAGCATCTTGAAGAAAGTCATAAAAGACTGCCATAGGGCCTGGAATATGTTGGTGTTGACTTACCAGCAACCTTACATATAGCAACTCTACATTTATGCTTTTGTTTTATACTCATGAAGGATGTCACCTCAAAAGAGCACCCAGCAGTATTTTTGCACCTGCAGAAGAGGAGAATGGATAATTTGAGCACATGTAATCAGCCCCTTAAAATGATGGGAAGTTGGGTTGCCTGGCAGTGGTTTTTCCTAAGCATCCCTCATTCCTTTCTTGCTCCTGCAGGAGCCTTTAGGATAGGTCTTTGCAAGAGCAGCTCATTTACACAGAGCCTTAAGCTTGGCCAGCATCCTGACAACCCAAACTCATGTGGCTTTCAGCTGTGCCATGGGACATTTGCTGTCTCACAGTCTTCTGAAATGATGTTTGTGCCTCTGTGGAATAGAGAAGGGAAGGAGGAAAAAACCGAAACAAGGAGAAGATACTGCAGGAGCCAAAGAATGAGAGAAAGCAACAGCAGAGCATGAGATATAGGGAAGGAGGCAGGACAAGGCAGGGGATAGTGACGGTCAGAAAGGCAGGGGGAGAAAAAGGCACAAAAGTACCAGTCTCAAAAAATGATGTTGCCTTGAGCCCGTGGAAAGAAGAAAAACAAACAACCCCCCCCTTCAATTAGGCTCAGCACTTCGTAGCAGTGAGGAGGTTCTGCACTTCCTTCCCAAACACACTGATAAATTCCTGCATTCAGGTTGGACATTAATGACAAAAAAGCTTCATCTCCCCAAATTAATAGCCACCATACATCATCAGGCTGTAGCACTATACGCCATGTGTGCGCAGAGAGAAAATCCTCAGCATCACCTGTCGAGGCAGAAAAGGATTTAGCTGTTATTTATTGCTCAGTGTGACTCATGCCTGTGGGTAGGGGCGCGACAGTACAGATGGGAGTTAAAATCAGACTGCCATCGGGGGAATTTATGCCAGGAGAGTTGAATTCAGGCAACTTCTGCTTATGCTTTACCTGGAATTTCTCTATAAATTTGAAGAGAGTGAAAAAACATTTTGAAAAATACATTGCTGTGCAGACATTTGTCAGGACTCAGGCAGGTTTGATTAGAGGAAAGATGGTTTACTGACTTGAGCAATATCAAGAACTCTGTACATATTCTCTAATGCCACAAATGGCTCGATTAACCTAAGGCAAGACATTTAGTTACTCTTAGGTTTGGTTCTTTGTCTGCAAAATAGCTGTAATAACTTGTTTTCTCTACCTGTCAGAGATTGTGTAGGGAAAACACAGGCATAACTGAAAAGAGAATCCTGTAACCACTGATGGAGAGCTCCAAAGTTCACCTTTCTGGACTTCAGATTGTCCTTGACAAGACCACTGTGATGTTGAAATTATCTTCCCAAGGACAGAGTCTCCTGTGAATGACTTCCAATGTGCTGTTTCTAATCAGAATCAATAACACTTCCAGCATATTTCATAGCTCTCCTGCTGTTCCTCTCATTTCAGCCCTAGCTAAAGAAGACATGTAAGGACACTAAAAGTCATCAGACTTCCCAAAAATGAGACGGCAACTGAGAGAGATCCTGAAACTCGAGCATTCCCATGCAAAGCAGATGCTCTGGCTTTCAGAGGGGGAGGGCAGGTGTCTTTTGACTGTCCCCATTGTCTCTGGTCCAAATGTGCTCCTTCCTGCAGATGCTGAAGTGAGGGGCATCCCTCTACCTGCTCCCAAAACCCAGATTCTTTGACCCAGCTCAAGGAGTTTCACAGCAGAAATGCCAGCTGTAGACTCCCTGGAAGTGAGTTCAGTGGAGGAATACGGCTTTCAGCAGAATTTAAGCAGCAAGGAACTTCCTCATCTTCCTTCCTGCTGGGAGTCTGGGACTTGCCTCATGTACACATTGGCTGGTGTCCACTTGCCCTGAGCCTGCTTGCAAAATCTTGTTTGGTATCCAGACACCCTTTCCCTCAGCCCTCTCCCCACCTCAGCTAGAACACAGCTCTTTGTGTCAGCAGATGAACTGAGGGACTGAGGTGGACAGCTGCACTTGGCCCCTTCTGAGGATTTCATCTGTCAGTGTGTCCTTACCCAGCTCCAGTCCTCATCCTGACACACTGAGATCAAACCTCACCAGGCTCCTCGGGGACATTTTGGCTGCCCGTCCTTTTGACTGTCATTCTGATAGTCCAGAGCTCCAGGAGAGCTGGCCGTGCTCTGTGTGCTGCAGAGCCAGGCACAACGGGCCTCAAAAGCATGAAAAGCATGTCAGGGACTGGCTGCCAGGATTTGGGCTTCAAGTGCTCCTCTATTGCCCACCCTCCCCACATCAGTGTTCCTCCAGCTGGCCTCCAATGAGCAGATGCATGGGATCAGGGAGGATGGGCTTTCCTCTAGCTCCTGCTTTCCCAGGACGCACAGGGGAGCTCCTGAATTTGGCAGCATCTGCACGTGGTGCAGCCTGAAATGTGTTGTCACGCTTGCTCCTACTGCTGGTGCTGTTCCTCCCCACTGAGCTGCAGAGGTCATGTCCCATGCCCCGAGCACAGACCCAGAGCTTGGTTTTCACTCCTCCCTTCAGCCCCAAATCAGCTGGCAATGCTCCTGCAAGACTCCTTGTCAGGACTGAGTGAAGTCACCCACTGGCAGATGGCTCTGGTGGCCAAGTGGCTGCCAGATTAGCACACACCCGAGACCTGTGTTGGGAGGAAGGGAAGGCACGACAAAACAGCAGCTTCTGAAAGGTCTCCATGCAGTATCCACCTTCCTTACCCCCACTGTGGGCTCTTGTTTCCAAGCATGTTTTGGGACATGGGAAATATCTCTTTCAATGGGGAAGAAAAGAAAAAAAAAATCAGTCTCTTTATCCTCAAAATGTAAATGATATGGACTTGAAGTCTCATCATAGGAGACAAAGGGATATTTAAGAAATTTGAAAGGCAAGAGATTAAAATCTTGCACAAAGAAATTCCTATTTACACACTAACCTGTGGGGATCCTGGGAATAAAAGGCAAGGTCTTGGCAGCATTAAAAAGAAGGGTTTGGATGTATTTGAGGGAAAGAAGGTCAGTTTCATTTGAGTTTCTTTTTCTACAACATTTTTTTTCTACTGGGAGAAATAAGTCCTTCAAGACATGAGGCAAACATCAAGAGAACTTCACTCTGGTGTAGGCTGATCTGTAACTGTCCACCAAGAAGTTTTCTTGGACATATTTGGTGGTGCCAGCTGTCAGAGAGGGGATCCCAAGCCAGATGTTTCCCTGGGCTGTCAGTCCTGGGTAGCAGTAACAGGAAGGCTGTGGAATGTCTTTCCTTTCACCTGCTGCACCGGGACTATTGACACACAAATGACACCAGAAGATAAAGTGATATCTCAGCAAGCGGCTTCTGCTCCCCACGGGGAAGAGAGAATTACAGTCTATCACACCTGGAGTAAAGCTAAGACAAAATAAATCCAAGACTTTTGCTAGAAGCAGGAATATATCCTGGATGATATATGGGAGAAGGCAGGAAGAAGTGGAGTGTGAGAGCAGGTGTCCTCCAGATGACAAGCCTGGGGGGATTAGCTGGCAAATTTCAAGGGGATAACAAATACTTCAAGGCAGATCATGCTAGTGCCTCTTCAGGGGAAAGAGGATAGAATATCTCAGGTGAAGAAAGTGGCAAGGAGGTGATGATCAGAAGTTATTTATCAAAGTGTAACCTCACACTTCCTTGTCAGGGAGCCAGGGAGTGGATGACAGACAGCGGGTGGATATGAAGCCTTTCAGCTAACACAGACTGGATAGGCAAAAAGCTGCTTTCTGATGGCACTTTAGTGATGATTGTAAAATCTGCCGGCTGCAAAATCTTTCTGGTTGCCCAGGAATAAGCAGCCAGAGCACAGAAACCCACAGTGCCAAGCCTGCAGGAAAAAATCCTGTCACTGCAAGCCAGGCAGGAGGGGCAAGAGGTGACCAGCCCCTCTCTTGCTTGTATGAGATCCCTGCAGGGAAATGATGGTAGGAGACCATCATGGACCCACGATTAACATACCAATTTTGGACATTTTATATAGAAAGTTCTTTCTCTGAAATGGAATTTTTGTAGGGCTCAGTGTGACAGCCACCTCTGTCTCAATTTCCCATTTTGGGGATGGGATCGAGTGCTTTCTGCCTTCCAAATATGCTGCGAGATACTTGTAAGCAGAGGTAGACAATGGTGCATCTCTGCTGGATAGAGGCACCCAAATTGCTTGGTAAAACTGCTGTGTTTGTGCTGTGGAGGAGGTTGGTTTTCAGGCCCGTGCAGTTGGTGCTTTGCCCGAGCGCTGAATTCCCTCGTCAGCTTTTCCAGTGAGGTGCAGACACGAGGAATCCAGGTAATGAATATGGAACGAGGACAGGGCTGAGTCTCTACAGCCCCTGCACACATGAAAACCTCAAACACGTCTAGAGATGGGCACAGAGCTGAGAGCTGAAGGCATTGATGTGACTGTTGTGTTTTAAGCTTGGTGCTGGAAGAGGGCCAAGCACTGCCTGCCTCTTCTCCACAGTAAATGAGTTTACTGCTGGGATTGGGATGAGATGGGTTTTAAAACTGGTCTGTGGAAGGGTCTTTTATTTCCAAATAAAACAAGTTTCTTAATTCCCTGTAGGGAAGCTGAGGATTGGACATCATGACAGCTTCCAGAGTTACCAATAACCCATGGCTGGGGCTGGGTCCTGCCCAGACCCCCATGCTTTGAGGTGCTGGTGCCCAGACTTTTCTCCAGGACTGGCCCATGGCCTTTAGTGGAGGCAGTCATGGGCCTCATGCCACAGCTGCCTGGATGTCACACATGGATGTTCCCTGCTCACTGCTTCCCGTGGCCATGTGCTGCTGTGCAGGGCTGCTCACACCTGTAGGATCCAGGTAAAGCCCTTTTTCCACACAGTTAGAGAGCAATAAAAAGCCACACTGTACCTCTGAACTAGTCTGAGCCAGGTACAACAACCTCCAGGTGAGGCATTTGGTCCCTCATGTTTTTTTTAATTTTTAGTAAGACCTTATCTCATAAAATTTAGTGTCTAAAAGGTGTGTCCGTCCTCCACAGGGTGTAGGGGACAGCTTTACCTGCTTCCTACGTGTCCCCTGCCCAGCTGTCCTCATCTAGACTCTCCTTCCAAGGTTCTGACAGAGGTCTCTGTTCAACACCAGCTGCATGGTGCCTGAATTTGGGGTACCAGAGTTTGATGCAGAGTTGAGAAGATTGCAGAGGTTTCCTGTCTGCAAGCAATGCACCTTGGAATTTTACTGTGAGATGAGCAGGATTTTCTCCGGGAAATAACTCTCCCTAATAGTTTAGAAATTGCTCTCCTCACTTGTTGGAAACAAAGAAAACGTCTCTCCCTGAGGGTTCCCAATCTGTTGCCCGACTTTTCTTTCTACTTCTCCCATTTCTGGCGCTTTGCAGGAGGGAAGCACTGACTGTGGTCTCTGCAGCAAGGGGTTCCCCTGCAGCATGACATCATGCAGAGAGCTCCCTTGGCTCGTGGACAGGGCTGATTTCTTCTGGTAGAGTAACCCTGGCTGCCAAGTGAAGGCAAAACTGCTGATCCTTCTGCACAGCACCCTCAGCACCTGCCCCCAGCCACAGACCAGCTCCTTTCTCAGACTCATCTCCACACCAACCTGACAAATCGCCTGCTGCGCTGCCACAGATGGCTGAGGCACTGCTGATTTTCTCTGCTCAAAGGTGGCCAAGCTTTCCAGCTTTCCTGCCCTCCCTGGCTCCTTCCTAGCTCAGTCTTTCTGTGTGATTTATTTTTTTAACATATTTGACATAGTTTTTAGGAAGTTACCAGCGACATTGGCTCATGCTGCTGGTCTATTCACCCCTGAGCTCTGGGATGCTGATGAGCAGTGTCTGTACTTCAAAGGGTGCTAGAAATCACCCCTGCTTTACTTGCTTAGGAGACTGTGTGAAGAGAGAGTTGGAGAATCTGAATCAGCCCTCTGAGCTGATCGACTCTGAGAAGGGTAAGATCAGAAAACATTTAATTAGGTTCCTAATTACAGCAGGTATTAACTGTCATAAAATCACCTGTGTTTGGATCCCAGAGCAGTGCAAGCTGGAGATCTCAGAGATATGCATTGCATAGATACACACGATTATTCCTTTGGCTTGATCCCAGCTGCAAGAAAAGAGAGCTGCACTACCAGTGACTGAAGATTTAACTCTAATGTGTCATTTATTCTTTCCACGATAAAAGCAACATGAAGAAATCACACACGGGCACAGATGGGTTCAAATACCATCAAGACCCACAGTATTTCAATCCTAAAGTAAAATCAAAATAATAAAAAAAGGGGATCACTATTGGAAAGCCCATGTGATACCTGAAGAAAAACCACCTTATCTCTCTTTTCTGCATCCCTTCTAAAAATACAGTCCTGCTGAGAGGAGCAGACATTGTTTCTTCCACACAATTCTGACTAAGAGCTCAGAAAATGGGGAATCTACTGGAAATCAGGGGAATAACACTGAGGGTTAAAAAAATCAATCTGAAGTGTTTTCTACTCCTTGCTTGTCTGTTTCGTCAGGCTGATAAAGCAGGAAAAAGCATCAAAAAATAGACTGGTTTTCTATGAAAAAAGAGATGCTAATAATGCTTTTTCTTCACATAAGTAATATTTTTCTTGAAAATTTGGTTGGTTTTCCCTGAGGATTCAAAGTTCTGCAGTGGGTTCAGTAATTTTCTGTGTGAATGGACAAAAGGAAACATTTGCTTCTCAAACATTTCTAATTTGTCCAGAACAGATCCCTTTTCTTTTGAAAATAAAATTTTTGGGTGAATGTTCTTTGACCACAGAGAAGGAACATGTTCTTCATTGGACGGTGTAAAGGGACTGTCCAGCTGGACCCAGGGGTGTTGGGACATTTGCAGCAGATGCAAAAGCCTGAAATTCAAACTAATGCTGAAATTTAGACAAAGCTTCCTGGCAGCAACATTTCTGGGGCTGAAGGACAGGATCTTGAGGGGATAGACAGAAACCTCATCAGTGGGGGTTGCTGAAAATCAAAGACAAACTGCTGGCAGTAACCTGTGAGCGTGAGCCTGCGCTGACCGTACTGCTGAGCCAGAAGTTTTAAGAGACCTTGCTTTAACCCTTCCATGAATTAAAGATGGAGAAGA
The DNA here is from genome assembly GCA_013398855.1 of Mohoua ochrocephala. Lineage (NCBI taxonomy): Eukaryota > Metazoa > Chordata > Aves > Passeriformes > Acanthizidae > Mohoua > Mohoua ochrocephala. Next base: position 287,705 of record VZTA01014284.1, on the reverse strand, counting down.
CACCACAGCATGGCAGGAGGGGGTCAGTGCTGCTGTTGGCTTCCAACTGGCACAGGGTGTGAGGAGCACCTTGTTCTCTGCATCGGCCCAGTGGCAGGTAGATTAAACATCAGCTGGTACCTGGCTGCTGAAAAGAGCATCCAAATGCCACTCAGCATTAACGGGATAAGGCCAAGGCTGCCAGGAGATGTTAAATCCAGGGAACTTCATCTGTCTGTGTGTTTCTCTTGAGTCATTGTTGCTTTTGCAGCGGAGGAGCCCTTCACTGCAGGCAGAGCAAAGTGCTGCAAGCCTCGGGGAGTGTTGGGCTGATGAAATATAGATGGGAGCCAGGCAGGCTCCTCGGGCTGGGTAAATACATGCACGGTAATTGAATCCATCTTCAAGCAAGAAATGCTCTGCAGAAGGATGCGGAACAGGCTTGTTTGGTAAAGTGTGATATGCACATTTAACTCAGCAATCGCTGAGGAAAAAAGAAAGAAAACCCCTCCTCTGTGATGAGTAACTGAGTAGTAACTAACAGGTTCGATTTTCAACCTTTCTCCCTTTTCACTCCACCTATTTTCCGTCACCCACTCAGATGCTATCTCTGATGTCCCACAGAAGGAGCATCTGATGAAAGCAGATGCAGCACGGGTGCAATATCCCAATCCGAACCACTTACAGTGTCCGTAACACTCCCAAAGAAAACATCTGTCTACCTGGAACTGGCAGGAAATGGAGTTGCTGATGCACAGATCGTGCCATGGCCACAAGCCAATGGCTAAGTGGTTACTATCACAATGAACATTTGGTAACGGCTCTTTTCCAGCTGCAAGGACAGGAATTCTCACTGGGATGCTCCGAGTTCATGCAAACCTGAACAGTTTCTCTCTGTGAAATTAATAAAGGCTTTGAGGGTCCTGCCTGCCCTTTCTGTATCAGCTGGATCCTGGGAGATCTCTGCCTTTATGTGTTATAACCACACGTGGCTGGTAAGAACAGGCCTCTGCTTCTGCAACCACAGTAAATGGATTATTTCCAGGCACCTCTCAGGAGGCCTCTCATGCTTAACTGGATCTCCCTCACCTGGAGCAAGCAAGATTCCCCTTCCTGGTGAGAAGATGGAACCCGAATGACCACGCCTGTCAAGGGCAAAGCACAAGTCCAGACATGAGCAAACAGGGCCAGATGGATGTGAAATGAAGCCACGTAGGAAGACTCTGAACTGAAATCTCATGTAGATTGAACCTCATGATGGAATCTCACAGTGGAAACAGCAGAAGCATCTCCTGCTCAAACAGGAATTTCAAACATCTCAAAACAGATATTGAAAATTATTTTTGCTAACAGCAGGGATGAAATTCACCCCAAACCCTCTCAGCTCCAAACTGCATTTGTGGACAAATTAGTAATGCCTGGTATCCTATATCTGCCCGCTAATTAACTCAGCAGCCGCTGCCAGAGTTAATCAGGGAAGCAGCTCCATTATTCCCAGTACCCCCACAGGGCAGGGATCCACCAGCTGCCACCTCCCACGTGCTGCAAACGCAGGGCAAGGAGCTGCTGGCTTTGCTGCTCTTGAAAGGCCACTGAAGCCCCTGCCAGCTCCCTGGGGGAAAGTGGGTGTCTGTGGGTGTGTGGGGATATCTGTGGGTGTCTGTGGGTGTGTGTGGATATCTGTGGGTGCCTATGGGGGTCTGTGGGTGGATGGCCCCAAGCCCTGCACCACCACTCCTGCAGCCAGACAGCTCTTCCCATCCAGGGGAGATCCCTCCACAGAGAGTTCCTCCCACACACTTTACACTGATAGACAGGAGGGATTAAAGGAAGAAGCTGAACAAGGGCTACACTTATTAATTGGAAAAAGACAAAGGCTGTCTCCTATAATTCAGGTGCCACAGACTCTAATGGGGCCCTGAGCCTCCACCCCACAGCCCTCGGGCTGCTGCGTTTCCAAAGCATTAAAAGGGCAAAATCCTCTCATTCAGGAAGATGTACAGGAGACCAAGACCCCTGGGGAGGGTCTGTTCTGAGCTGACCTATTTACCTGGGGGGTTGAAGCCCAACCTGTGGGGTTGGCAGGCTGGGCATTCCTTCCCATCTGAGGGAAAACCTGTGTAGCAGGGATGTAACAGACTTCATTTGCTCCCTCACTGGCCGTGCATTTCTGCTGAGCCACATGGGCTCAGATGCTGTGAGCCTGCCAAAATCATGGCATTATTTCATAGCACGTATGAGGGGGGAAACCCTCAACAATAGTTAATTTAATAATGACAATGAGGTCCTGCATTTTTCAGGACACTGTTGGGAGATGGAAATTCTGGATGGTTTTTTAATCAGAGGGTTTATCTAAGTCTAGTAGGAATTAAAAACTGTTTCAGAACTCGATTTTTAAATGTCAAAAGAAATATTTTCTTTTGGAAATCTTCCAGATGGAATATTTGCCAGTATAAAAACTTTTTTTATAATTATGAAAAAATAACTGAAATTGAAGCGCTACACTAGATGCTCTGAAAGAATGACAAAGATGCCACAATGATAGCAAATGACTTTCACCATGAACACACATCCCATTTTAATAGCAGTCTTGATTTTTAATTTGATTTCAAATATGTTATGGATCACAACCTTAGGGCTATAGATTAATCCAGATTTGCTCAGATGAGAATCCATCCATCAGCCCTGCTGTGACTATGTTCTTCTAATCAAATGCAATTAACAATTGTCATGAAACACTAAAAAAACCATTTGCAAACTGCTTAATGACTCCCATAAACTGAACTGATTCATGTAATTCTTGAAATCAAGTTTCAATTAGGTCCCAAGAATAATGCAAATGCAAATCCTGCTGCAGACATACCACCTCAGTCTGAGCAAGGAACATAAGTATGATCCCTTTTTTCCTTACCATTGGGAAAAAATGCCTTGTTTTGTTTAGCAGATGTTGGCCAGTTCCCTCAGGCTGTGAGTAAGCAAAGCTTTGCTTGTGTGTTTACTCACAGGCATTTCTACAGACACCTCTCTCATAAGATGCTACCATCAAACTCCAGGAATATTTCATAAAATTATGGCAAAATTTGACTTAATTAATAGATAAAGCAACCAGAAACCAATTCTCAGTGATGATTATGTATTAAAATAAATGCAGTCCAACGCAAGGACTAAATTCCCCTTGCAGGAAAGATGGAAATCCTGTCTCTCCTTCCTCTGTCTCAACCTCCACATGACCCAAAGGGACCAGCACCTCTTTACCCAGCCTGTCCTGTTCCTCCAGGCTGGGTGGCCTCCCTGCCTGCTAGGTGGCCTGGTGCTTTCAGGACAGATTATCCAGCATCTCTGCAGATTATAGCAGCATTTTAATCAAGTTGATATCTTTTCTCTGTTTCTACTCACGCTAACGAGATCAGAGACATTTTTCCAAAGTTCTCCTTTGATCACAGGTCAGATTTGCATGCCTGTTTTGGACACTCAGACAATGAAGGGAACTTCTTTCTCCTGCTCAAATGTGTCTCTTCTGACAGCATAAAGCAATTAAATGTCTCAGGCCAAGCTGTGCTTCTGTGACACTTCCCACAGTCACAGCCCACAGATCAACCCTCCCAATCTCTCACACTTTTGGCCCCTGCCTCTAATCCCAACTCTCCTCCTGCCTCTGCCTTTATCCTATAACTCACCACAAATCCCTTTCCCCTGCCCTCTCTCTGCCTGCACCTCCATCCCTCACAGTCTCTCCCAGGGTTTTGGGGGTGTGTGGGAGGTGAGCCTGGTGCTGTTCTGTGAACACACAGACCTCAGGTGCTGGCTCCCCTCACAACCAGCCTTTGAGCACCTGCAACAGCCTCTGAATGCCACAGGGTCTCTGGCAACTCAGCCTGACCCCCACCTGCAATCCCCACCTCCCTGAGCACTCCCCTCCAAAAAGCAGGAACCCAAACCCACGTCCTGATGGTGCCTTTTTGTTAAAACCCACAAAGCTATTTTGGGTCTGTTTGTACGGTATGGCCAGATGTATTTAAACAGAGACTAATTTCACCAGCACAAACTTGTCCTCACATAACTTCATTTACATCCAGACAGAAGCTTTTCAAGCAACAGCAACGAAACCCTTTCAATATTTAATCAGCTGCGTGGCCTGGAACAGCAGGGACGGGCAGCAGCTGCCTGGCACAGAGCGGGCGAGGGGGGATGAGGGCTCTCATCCTCACCAAGCCTCTCTCCATGCTGAGAACTTGCCTCCTCTATGAATTTGCTGTGGAGAAAGCCACACGGGAGCCCTGTTTCAGCCTTCTGCTTTAGCTGGGACAGCTTTCAAACAGCATGGCTTTAAAGCACTTTATTTTTCATTCCTCCCTTCCAAATTCCCTGACGCTTTCCAGGTGTAAGTTTTGCTTCCTTTCCTACCGATGGCCGGGAAATTGCTGTGCTCAGCGCCCTGTAATTGTGAGTCAGCAGGACTTGAGCTCTCTCCCATTTCTTTCTGGTTTTAAAGCAGGCAGGGGGCAAGCTTTGGCTACAGACGAGGCTTTGCAGAACTTGCAGGGTGTGTGTCGGGGCAAAATTAGGCTTTTCCTAATCTTTCCTCATTCCCTTAGTGCCTGTTCCGTGCGTGTCAGAGGGATTACAGGAGTTGAAAGGACATCATCTGTTGGCTCTGCAGCATTCAGCACAGACTCTGTTGGTAGCCACCACGCTTAAGGAGGGTTGCTTGGAAATAAAGCCCTAAGGAGAGACCCCAAAGTGACCCGCTTTAGTCATGCCTGACTTTCCAAAATCATGTCAGAACACCAAATGCTTTCAGGTCAGAAATGGTCGATGAATGTTTCCTACCAGAGCCCCTGAGCCCTGCAACCTGGTGGTTTTGCAGTGTCTGAGCTCCTAAGAACAAAGGATCCTCTCCTGCTAGAATTTTAAATAGACACTAATAACCAACTCTAAACACCCTTATCTAAAAGAAGGGGGAAAAAAGCACCAAAAGCATATCCAATTAGTGATAAATAATAAGTACAAGATTAATTAAAATTACTCTGTTCTTAATCCCCATCCTCTGGCTCTGAGAATGCAAAAGGCATTCCCCATCTTCCCAAGGGTGTCCCACCACAGTCCCCAGAGGGCCAGTGACTGGCAGTGGTGGCAGCAGGATTTGTCATGCGTGTGCTGGCCCCACTGGAGAGGGGCTCCCTGCTCCTTTCATGCTGGTCACAGCCTGCCCGAGCTCACCAGGCTTAGCCTGCACCAAGCCCAGCAATGCTGGGGTGCAAGTGAAAAGACTCCTCATCTCCTCCTCAGTGCCAGGGAATCTGACTTTTTCAACAGCGGCTACATATCAGGAGAAGAAACCACTGGGATTTCTCAATCTGGGTCTGCCTATAAATCATTTAACGCCTCATTTACACGTGCCTATAATTAATGCACACTAGATCGCTGCGATGAAACAGTCCTGATAAAACATCTGAAACGCACTGGGCTGCGAGTGCATTGGTTTAGGGGTGGAGAAGGACAAATAAACCCCCCCAAGAAATGGCTGATCCCACCAGCTCCCACTCTCGCTTTCAGTGGAAGCAGATGAGAGGAATTTGGGTCAGATTTCCTCCTTTGCAGTGCGCTGAAAGCCTTTGAGAACCAGTTGCCATTTTGTAAGAAGCCCACACCTCTTGTGGCTCTAAGCAGCCATGAGCCCAAATCACCTCCTCTTCTCCTACTTCCCATCTACTAGGGCAGAGAGAGCCCTGGACTTTGTGTACACAGCGGAATTATCACTTTTTGCATTTAATACATTATGAGGTGCCACATCTCTCATAGTAGCCCAGCTGTCTCTTATTCTGGTGTAAGCCCAGAGAAATTTTACTTATTTTACTGGATTTACAGCCCTGAGAATAACATCAGGATCCACCCACCCAGGACAGTTTGTAAATCTAAAAGAACTTTTATCCATCAGCAGGAGTGTCCAGTGTAACACACCCTCTGTGCCAAGTACAGCTGGGGAAGAATTTGGCATACTTCCATTCTTGTCCCCCAAACCCTCAATCATCCTCGGGGAGGCATCCAATTTAATCTGCCTCTAACCTGATACCCCAGACGTGCTCCTCCCCCGGGGACTGTGACTCACAGGAGCTGCAGAACAAGGTGTAACTGGGTTTGATGGAGGGCTGTCACTCCTTGTAGGACTGCAACATAAATGAGGTTCCTCAAAGAGGTCACCACCACCACCTCCTCCACGGAGGTCTCCTCTGAGTGTCAGGGGAGAGAGGGGACACCAGGAGAGTCCGGCATGCCTGAGAAGGGCTTGGATATAACTTCAGGAGGTCGGGAACCTGTAAGCTGCAGTAATTACAGCAGTTAATCTGCAGCAGCCTGAGCACCTGCCACAAAGGGCAAGAGAAATGTCCCTTGGAGGAGGCGGGTTTGTCCCTGCTGCCTGGAGGGATATGGTGGGAGCAATCCCTGAGACGCCACTTGTGTCCTAACAGCACTGTAGTACCTCGAGAGTGGAAGGGGAGTAAAGCATATCATGTGCAGGGGCAGATTGGCTCCCATAGCACTTTCCCCATGGTCAAAAATATCCTGCAGGGATCTCTTCACCCTCTCACATTTCGCAGAACGCCCCACAGGGATTATCTCCAGGCCAGGACTGGGAAAGTCTCCACATTGCAGTGGTGCTCAGAGGACACCACACTTCTTACTCCCAGCCTGGGAGGGTGGGAGGCCAAGGAGGCAGCTGCTGTGCTGGCAGCACTGTGGGAACCCGGGCTTGAACAAATCCATCCATCACCCAGTCAGGAGCTGCTGAATTCCAGCTCCCTGCAAACTCAGCTTCCACAAGAGCTGCTGTGAAGCACAGCAAAACACCGAGTTTGACTGGAAACACTGAGTCTGTGAGAACTGAGCCCTCACAGTCCTGCAGCATCTCCTGGAGGAGCCTGCCCACCATCAGGCTTGACACAGTCCTCATGCCAAGAGACATCCTGGAGCTGTACCTGGCTTCTCTTGGTCAGTTCTGATGTTGCCTGGGTCTTGGATTTGAGAAGATAAGTCAGCAGCCCTACTGACAGTCTCCTCCACATCACAGCTTGGTAGATCTCGCTCACATCCCTCTCTATCTGTAGTCATCCTGGTTTGACATGCTAAGGGGAGCAGAAAACATCCCCGAAAACCTGTAGCCCCTCCAACTTTAATGAGTGAGATTAGGATACTTAAAGTACTCTCACGTTTCAACCACCTCCAAGCAAGAAAAGCTGTCATTCCTTCTGGCATTAGGGCAGTCAAGAACATGCCCAGGTGAGCTGTGTCACCTTAAATATTGGAGACTCTCTGACATCTATTTGTAAAGATTCCCTGGGGTGGTGCTAGAAAAAGAGAAGAATTGTCCTCAAAGTGGCCTGAGCTCTCCAGCTCCCTTGGCCTGACGTAAATCTCATTTGTAAGAGGTTCTTCCCTCAGTTTTAACCCAGCTCCTCTTTTGAATTCAACGCAGCCAAGGGAATCTGCCGGGCCACGTCACTTCCTTCTGCCCCCAACGCCAGTGAGCTTCCTCTGCCATGACGGCGATCACTAAGTCGTGACTGCACAGGAAGAACAAACAGGCTGAGCAGATGGGGTGTGCGGGAGGGAGCCCTCATTTAAAACGCAAATAGCTGGTGGTGATTTAGCAGATGTGGTAAGAAAAATCTGGAGAGACGAGCGTGAGGTGACAGGATTCCAATTTCAATCAAATAATGTGGAAGTCTCCTTGGCAAGGAAAGGTTTCATCTTCCATCTCCTTGATTACCTTGTCTTGAAGAGATGATGACTGGTGCCAAGTGCCATCACAAGAAGGATCTGGAGTATTCTTCATTTAAGATCCCATATGACTCCCTGCCCTCACCAAATGGATTTTTTTTCACAAGGGAAATCCATCCTTTATAACCCAAATGTCCATAAGAAAAGACTAAAATCCAATTAAAGTAATAACATTCATTAATTCTCTAGCACATTCAATTCTGTTTCTATCCAGAAACAAAAGAGTTTAGGATCAGCCCTTCAATTCCCCATTATCAAATCAGGATGGCTCAGGAAATTTGGGACATTATAAACATCTCTACATCCAGCATATTGTAATATTCATTTGGCCCTAGAATTTCATCTTGGCAGAGGCACCAGAGTTATCACAGATGGGCATGAGGTTTTTCTCTTTATAAATATTACAGAGCCATTAATTAAACAGGGGAAATTAACTGTGCCAGGCAGCACTGCAGAGGGACAGGAAAGCACAGTCACCACTGGCCAGCATCTCAGACTGGATGTGGGAGAAGCGCACGCAACATCAAACTGACAGCAGAGACACTCTGGCATCAGCATCACTGCAGGTTTTAGAAGGTAGTTCAACAAGAAAAATAACTTATAGACATTTCTGGTGCTCAGAAGCAATATTCCAGGAAATGTGGAATGAAGGATTTTCAACCTTTTGAAACAAACCATGGTGTTTTGGTTGAAGGACACAAAAGCTGCCCCCTCTCAGATGATTTCCTCATATTATCAACCCCCCAAAGACAACAAATTGGGCAATTCCTGCACTTGCACTCTCTTCTTCTTGCCCAGTGCTGGGATTTAGTCACACAAAGCCCCTTCCCCTTCCCCGTGTTCTCTTCACCCCCTGTTTACCCCACAGATTTGGTACAAAAGATTGTCCCCCTGCAACACATTTGAAACAAAACTCCAAGTCAAAACCTGCTGCTGAAGAGAGGAGGATCTTTTTCTTTAGATTTAATATAGCTGGTGCTTGAAACTTCTAGGTTTCTCCAGAATAAGCACAAACCCCACAGTGCCCTACACTCTGTGTCACAGTATCTAACATCAAAGAGTAGGAAATGTGTGAGTTTTTAGCAAGTGGAGGTTTCTGCATGAATACATCATGAGAGGAATATTTTTATAAACAAGGCATCTCTGAAATGTTCTCCAGAACTAGTTTTCAATTCTGCCTGTCAAAAATAAATGTAGGGGAAAAAAAAATCGTTCTGGTATCCCCAAACCAAATTCTGCACCAGTTTTTGGGTGAAACACAGGTCTGTCAAGAAGGTCATGTCTTTGAAGCTGTTAGAAAAATTGCCAGAACTTCACCACTACATTTCTCGGGGTTTTTTTTTTCTGTTATGTACAGACCTTTGCAGATTCAATACAGCCAGATTGCAAAGGCTGCTCTTAGATTTATTATTCCCTGATCCTCTTTAAACAAGGGCCCTAAATTCATCCCTGGTATAAGAGCTCTGCTGTCACTCGACTAAGATGCAGGACACCTATTTTGAGAATCCTGTGAGACACTGACTTGCAAACCTCTCATTTGGAGTAATCCAGTGTCCAGGACACCAGACAGCTCATGGTCCTAATAGAGTGTCCAGTGAGACCCTCTTCCTTCCAAACATCTTTATCTGTACCTCTCTCTATATCAGCCTCTGGCAGAACCTAGGGGACTGGTTTCAGTGAAAAATGCAGTTAGACTTCAGGAGGGAGATAGTTTATCAGCTAGGAAGGCTGAGAGGCTTTAGGCATCAACTTAGGGGCAGGAATTTATGAATGACTTCCCACAACTCCTGCAGTAACAAGCACAGGGCAGAAAAAGCAGCATTCAGGTAGGAGCTCACATAGGACTACCCCATGGAAAACATCAAACCACGCTGGAAATCACAAAGGAAAAAAGATACAGGGTGGGCAATGGATCTGCCTGTGAGTGAGAGCTGGTCTGACTGCCCAGGCACACACACATTGATCTGCTTCATTCCCAGCCTCTCACTTAACAGTAATTAAATTGCTTTGATGAGCACTGACCCCTGGAAAAGCTTCAGTACAAACCAAATGAGCTTCACTGGGGTTTTTTCTGTCTCTTTTTCAGCTCCCTCCTTTTGCTTTTCTACCCCGTTAAGCCCTATTACTTTTGCATCTGGACCGATTGCCCAGAAAGGGACCAAAGAGAAAAGCATCATCGCTTACCAGAACTAGGAAATATCTCATCACAGCCGTTCACCAGCCATTTCCCCTCTTTCTAGCCCGTGGAGCTGCTCCTGAAAGGGTTGCCCCTTTCTGCTAGGATGTCACAAGCCGGAGATTAGAAGTAAATGCTCTGCAAGCCAAGCCGATCATCCCGCTGCGACCACATCCAGGTACTGAGGCACGAGCTATGGAAAAGTCCATCAGCCAGCAGAAAACACCATCGCACGCACACACCCCCCAGCCACGGAGCAATGGGAGTGGAGGGAGGCTGGAGGCAGGAGGGAGAGCAGATGGGAGGGGGGTGGCTTGGGGAAACCAGGCAGCGGGCGATGCTAACATGACAGATGTGTTGACTTTAAGTTAAACAGGAAATTGAGGATGTTCGACGCAGGGAGGAAAGACATTAGCTCACATTAAAGGCAAAGACTTTCCCTGGTCTTTCCCTTCTTTGCTTTCCCTCTTCCACCCAGGCTTTCTCCAGTGATTTCTAGCTCTGCCTTCACAGGCAGAAACAAGCCAGGGTTGATACTGACTCTGCTTGTGTGTCTGGGCAAGGTAGGAGCTGCAGGGCCAGCCACAGAATTCCCCATCCTAGCAGTGAGTTGGGAGACTGTTCTTTTATTCCCTCTTCAACTCAGACTCCCCTGACATTATTTAAACAGCATCCTCTAGATGATGGGAGTAAAAGAGGGAACGCTGAACAACAGAACAAGGCTTTCAATTTGTCCCAGTTCTGGGCAGGGGAAAACACAGCAGGGTCAAAATCCTGATTTAGGTTATGTAGGATAAGCAGCAGAGAATAGAATAAATTGATTTAAATGCAGGGGAAATAAAATGCCTTGGTGCACTCAACTTCCCCATGAATAAACCTGATTTTTCCACGGTCAGGACAAGGGTGGCCGGGGTGAGTCTGGGGGATAAGAGCTGTACTGTGAGGGTCCACGGGTCCAGGGGGATGTAACTCCAGGCCAACGTGGCTAGATGTCTAGGCAGCAGTAAAATGTGAAGAGAATTGGGGAAATCTAAGCCCTGCACTGATTTCTTAGTTACAGCCTGAAAAACTGAGTGAAGGAAGGCAAACAGCTAGACCCCAGCTTCTAGAGATTAGGGGAGGAAGAGAGCGGCCCCAGCACAAACCCATGGTCAGAAAATCAGCTAGGACACAAGGACTCTGTTCCTGTTTCATGAACTGGTCCCCCCTGCTGGCTTTTTCCACTGCACAAGGAGGAAGAGCCCCCTTGTCATCCTTGCGGAGCTGGGTTTCAGCCACAGCCCAGTGTGCACAGTTGAGCCTTTCTCATTCATCCCCCCACCAAAGCTTTGTCCCAAGACCCGCATGTAGAGGGTCAAGAATATCTCTTCTGTGGCACGAATGGGCCCTCAGGGTGAGATTAGACACAGGACTCCTGTTTCTAGCAGCTGTGCATTAGGTAAAGGGCAGAAATCTGCTATGGGCACTTGCTCCATAAGGGAGTGAAATATTCAGGTTTTGGTGCAATCTAGCCTGCCTCCTTGCTTGCATCCCATTCCTCCCCACCCCCTCACTGTCCCTGAGCTGTGCTGTTGGCCTCCCTTCAACATTTTAATGGAGTATTGACAGTGATCCATTCGCACTCCAAATAGATGGACCTGACTCGCATCCCCAGAATCGCAGTTGCAGAGCCAGCCCAGGCAGGTGGGTTTGGAGCATCTCCTCGGATGTATCAGCTGCAGTTCCTAAAGCATCCCTTTTTCTGGGTAGAGAAACAGCTTGCAAAAAGTCTAGCGAGGATATTACACTTTGGAAAACTGCTGCCTCGGGTCTCCTGTCCCTCCTCCTACCTGCTGCCATGCTCCTCGTCTCTGCAATTATTTATAAAGCTCCATGTTCTTTCCTAATTGGGATGTTCCCTTTCGCCTCGCACGTCACTCGTGTGTCACTCTGCATCTGGGCCCCTGGTGACCTCTTGGAGTGCTTGGCAAGGCTGGCAGCAGCCAAATGAGTCATCAGGAACCTGCTGGCATCTCCCTCCCTCCCTCCGGCCATTGCCCCCCTGGCTCCCACCGAGCCTGGCTGCAGCCGGGGAGGCCTGGGGGAGTTTAAAGCTGTCTAATCCCCTGGATAATTCATGAAAAGAGGATTACCCATTCTGTGCAGAGCCCTTAACCTAAATATAGACCAGCCTTCCCCTTGCATTGCAGCTCCTGTGGCACGGAGGCGTTTTCCCTGCACTACTTCCCCATCCCATCTTAGGGGTTAAATCTGCTCTTGCTCAAATCTGGGACAACCTGGTTCTAACCCATGGAGCTACAGTGCAATAAAACCAGGGTTTGTAAAGCAGAGGTGAGACCGTGTTCTGCGAACATCAGCAGGACCAGTGCAGATTCATCCCCAGCAGCACATTTCCTCCCTAATAAATGGCAAACTCCTTTGTGGGGGGTGTCAGGGAACAGACTGTATATTTCTTACTGTATATTTGGAAACCAGTGTCATGGTGCCATCAGAGCCTGACAGGAATGCATCAGGAGGGCAGAGGGAAGTGCTAAACTTGGATAATCCCATGGGAGTTACAGCAGCCTGCCCCAGGACCCGGGAACAGTGACCTGTCTCTGCTGCCCACCCTGGGCCCTGGGTCACCAGGAGCTGGGTTATCCCAGAGGGTACAGCCAGAGAGATGGTGAAAAGGGAATAGTTAACCAATAATAGTTAATGTTACCTTCCCTGCTTGCACTCAGAGGTGGAGGGATAAAGTGGGGAGCTGCAGGAAGGATTCCTGATGGATTCAGAAGCTTCCTGGGAGATCATGACAAGCCTCACTTCTCTCCTCATTTTCTCTCTCCTCCTTTTCCTGAGCCTCTCTCCTCACCCTCCTCTCGTTTTCCTCCTCTCCTCTTCCCCAGATGGTGAAATGAGGTCTGACACAGCCACCACAGGCTCCCCTTTCCTACAGCGCCTTTTTTTTTGGCAGTTAAAGTCCTTATGGGACTTTAGTCACCGTAACATTAAAGCATTCATTAGCATAGGAGTAATTCCATAATCTCTTCAGAAGAGAACAATTTCAGAGGTTCAGCTCATGATCTGGAAAATCAATTTGCCGGCTTGACGATGCAGGAAGAGGATTTTCAAGGCTGGCTTTGGCTTCCCCAGCAGGACTGTTATCAACCCTGGGACCTGGTGGCCAGGAAGAGGCCACCCTCGACAGCTCTGAGAGGACAAGGCAGGACCTGGGGGCTGTCATTTGGCTCAGGCAAGGAAGGGAGCTGTGGCAGTTGCAGGATGAGCCTCAAAACCAGACCTGTCTCACCAGGTTTCGCCCAGCAGCGTGCTGTGCAGGTGGGACAGCATCACCACGGATCATGGGGAGTTGTCCTTCCTTTTTCCTCTCTCATACTTCATTTCACCACAGCAGTGCTCCCAGCTCAGAGGTTATGGTGAGCATGAAGGGATGCACCTTAAGCATCCTGCTTTTTCCCTGCAGGTGCAGGCTAAACTAAACTCTTGCACCCCCTGTACCAAGCACCAGCCCATGTGCTCCTCCTCTCCTCGTGAAATTTTTCACACTTTGACTGTGCTGTCAGAAACTGGGGCCCACACCCTGCCTGCAGACACACAGCCAGATTGGCAGAAGTCATCTGCAGGTGCAAGGCTGACTTTTGGGAAGCACCCAGCTCTGTGCTTGCAGGTTGGGGGCTGCTTCAGAACCTGAGTGGGCTTTCACCTCCAGCTCAGCTCCTTCAATCAGAAGTTGTCAGGTACCAGAGACCTCCATATAAAGATGTTCCAGAACATAAATAGGTACAAAAAGCTGCTTCATGGGACAGACCTCTCAGAATTTGGCAAGCTGAAGTGGAAGGCTGTCTCTTGTCAGCTGCTTTCTGCTTCTGGCTTTGATGCTCCCAAAGGGTTCCCCAGCACCCACATTACACAACTGCAAAATTGTGTTAGGAAAACCTGAGGTGTCCTTGCAGATCTGATCTCCAGCTGAGTTCATCTAACAGTGGTGGGCATGCCTTTCACAGCAGGGCCATGAGGAGGAGAAGCAACAGGAGCTAATTAGGATCTCTTGGAACTCTTGAGACCCAGGGCCCCTGTGGTAGCTCTTGCAGTGAAGGGAGATATTCCTCCCCTCTTTCTGCTGGAGGGTGGAAGAGGGCTTTTCTATCGTGACAAAGAATCAGAAAAGGCCACAGATGCTGCCTCTGCTCCCACTCCTTCCTCCAGGAGTCTGACCATGGACATCCCACTGCATGAAGTGTCATTTAGGGCAGAGGCACTAAGGAGCATTCCCAAGTGAGCAGCAGACGTCGGGCTCAGTGCCTGGGATGACCAGTGCGGCACTGTTGTATGTTCAATATCTGGCTAAGTAAACCAGAGAATTAACCCTTTTCCTCTCCCTTCTCCCAAGTGATAGCACCAGGGGCACAGAGGAGACATGGAACAGCAATTTGCATGACATTTCAGACACATGACTTTCTCTCATCCTACCAGAAATTTCTACTCTCCTGGCAGGAGTTCCCCATAAGCTCTAGTGTGTGCTTACAAGTGTCCGACCTAAACAGTCAGGGATCCCCCTCGGCACCCATGGAGCACTGCATGCTCCTCCCCTGTACATTATCACCATCAGGCTGTTACTCTTTCCCTCTTTATCTCGAGACGAGGTCATCCCTGACAAGTAATATCCTTGCAGAGCCACTTTTTACCCATTATGTTTCATGGGATCTTGGTGTCATGGATCATATTGCTGCAGTTTGACACATGTAATAAAATCTTCCCTTGAACAACATTTGTTCTCTGACAGAAAAATAGTCCCTGCAGAGACGTGTGCCTGGATGTGTTAGAGGATGGGCACGCACACATGCACGGGAACTTGTCACCACAGCACCTGCATCCCGCCACAGCCACCGTTCGGAACCAGCCCTGCCAGCTCCCAGATCACCGCTCTCTCTCCGTGGCTTCGTTTAACCCTTCCTAAGAGAGGAGACTAACTGCAGTTTTATCTTTAGGTGCAGTTAGGCTCTCGCGGAGAGGATGGCGAAGGGAGGACAATGGCAGTGGGTGCCGGCTGTGCAGGACAGCTCGGGTCGGTGCGCAGAGGCACCGGCACACCCACACACAGCCCTGGGGTGCCACCAGCCCCGCAGTCCCACACAGCTCCATGCGGGCACGGCAGCCCCAGCCCCCAAGCGAGCACCTTCTCCTCCTCCCTGGCAGTTCGCCGCGGGCGGAACACACACCAGGACACTCCGGTCCAAATTGCTCCAGCCCAAGTTAAAACTCTACAGCGCAGCAGCTCCTGGGCTCGCAGCAGGGAGCGAAGGCAGCATAACGGGGCTGGTTTAAATTATTCACAACTGCCCTGACCCCTTCCACCTCATCACACTGACCCCGTCCCTACAGTTCCCACCGATCCATCCCAACTCAGCCACCCACTCTGCGCCCTTTAGCATCTTCTTTTTCAGCGGCATTTTTTGTTGCAGTTTCTTGTCCCTCCCCGCCACCGAGCCCCCCCCGGGCTGCCAGCTGTCCCCCCCGCTCCGTGGGGCAGGGGGAGCCCGGCTCTTACCTTGTGCAGCCCGAGGTGCGGGCGGTGCGGCGGCCGGGGCGGTGCGGCGCAGCGCGGCTCTGCGCTCGCATCTCCTCTAGCACTGATGCAGTCCTGCCAGGCGCCGCATGCCAATGATGCGGCCCCGGGGATCCCAGCCCAGGAACCCCAGCGCTGGGAGGGAGCCCGGCGTGTCCTACCTGCTTCCCTGCCGCCCCCAGCCCGGCTGCGGAGCCAACGGGGAGGGAGCGTGCGGAGGCAGCCGAGGAGCAGGGGAGAGAGCGAGAAGATGCACAGCAGGCAGGGGGAGAGAGGCAATGCTTGTGTAATTTCATCACGGTAATAAAATCCAACCCAGAGACTAAGTGTTGCAGCTCTCTAGCAGAGTTCTTCATTACATGGGGGATTTTTTTTTTTTTTTGGTAATTGCTGACATGCAGGAATGTTTCTAGCTGTAAGCAGAGGGGAATCCCAGCATGACTGGGCATCCTTCGTCTCTCCACTTCATGTTTTAGACCATTGCTACATCTGAGACCCCTCTCCCCGGGATGGCTAGGGAAGGGGCATGTTTCAGACATAACCCTGGGAAAAGCCTGCTCCGTTTAAAATTCCCTTGTGTTTATAATTTGCGAGTTCATTGCCAGAAGAGTAGCAGGAAATATCCTACTGTCCATGCAATTTGGTGCTGGAAAGAGACCATGTGGACACAGCAGCAAGGAACATAGCCTGCCCTGGAAATCCATCCCCATCATTCCGTGTTATTAAAAGAGATAAGCAGTAACATGAGGAGGTGTCTTACTGAGGAACAAAGCGTGCAGCTCCTAGGAAAGCCTTCCCAGTGCCCATGGGGGGCATGTCCACACCCGACAACATCTCTCCATGCAGAGGTGCCCAGATTAGTCCAGATAATGAGAGCAATATTTTCACTGACGGATTCCCATTGCTGCTTCTGCTAACCCAAAACTAAAGAGCAGCACGGATCCACAGGCTTCCCAGAAATGAAACGGGGACAGATTTACAGCACAGTGTGAATTCCTTGTTACTTGAGCAAAGAAGTGGAAGTGAAAACCCGGCCACCCACCCTGCCTCTGTCAGCAGGTGACATCTGGAAAGCCACTTTCCCATTCTGTGCCTCAGTTTCCCCACCTGTAAGCCAGCACTGGCACTACTGGCCCCTCCAGGCTGTATAAGCACTAGCGATGTCACTCGTTTGGCTCTTTCCAGGGTTCCTCCAGACACATACTCCGCCTTTCTTCCCTGTGGTACTGCTCTCCCTCTCCCTCAGCTCACCTGATTTGAATCTCCAGCTCAGGTGTGCTTGTAATAATTGACAGCATTCCAAATTGGGCCTGTAAATTCTCTGTTTATCCGATGGCTTGCTGATACATTTCCTGTGACTGCACTGGTGGCATCGCTGCCATACGGAAAACGCAGTAGGTGATTAATTCAGATCTTTTTTTTTTTTTTTACACCCACTCATAAAAATTGGAACTCGAATCTGAGGTTCAGCTTTTTCTCCCTTGCACAGTACATTAGCTTAATTGCATTTTGTGTTTGGTACAGTGCACCGATCACTTTGATGTGGGAGCACTTCAGAAGTCAAATTATTACCAGAACTCCTGCACATTACAGGCCAAGTATCAAGGCCTTGGCAAAGCTAAAAAGAGCCAGTCTATCACCGTGCCACTGAGCACTGCTTGCTGTCTTGTCGCTGCTCCTCTGAGTCCTCCAGCTCATTAATACTTCAAACTCCTCGAATCACAGGAGCTCTGTTTGCAGGTGTCAGATCCGTGCGTGGGTCATGCTCAGGAAGCACAGAACCCTTCATGCTGGGTTCTCCTGGAAAGGGCTTGGGACAGTCCCAGCTCCACCTCAGTGGCTGTTGGAAGGAGGCTGCTCTGCCTCGTGTCACCTTCCACTTGCAGGATGGCTTGGAAGAGAGGAGACACGTGGCAACCCGGCCAAATGAGCACCCCGGTCTCCCTGCTGGGCTTGTCTCCATTCCCAGAAAAGTCCCTGCATCCACTTACTGCTTCCCATGCAGCAGAGATCTGGTTTGGGTAAGTTTGTATTAAACCTCACTGCAGAATGAACAGAGAGGGAGGCAATAAATCTGGGAGGCGTTCTTTGCCAGTGCATTGTGATTATCAGAGTTTCTAATTACCTCTGCACCCTCCTGTGCTCTCCCTGTTAATCACTGCTGCCCGTATCCAGGTACCTCAGCCAGACAGAGCCATTTTCCGCGGTGCCATATGGTGCCAGCGGGGAACCTCACGGGCTGCCTGACATCCAAGGCAGCAGGACAGGGAGGCCTAACATCTTTCTGTTCGAAAGAGCACATTAATGAAATCTGCAGCAATCCGACTGTCTCAGAGCTGCAAGGAGCAAATGGAAAACAAAGCAGAGCTGCAATGAATAAGTACCTGGCATGGAGATGGGTAAAATTACATAAGCTCTTATATCCCAGGGAAATAGGAGACTGTGTAAAGGCTGATCACGAAGGTGTACTTATCAACACAGTTACACGGGCAAAGAGGGCTTGAGCTAACCCCATAGGCTTGATCTAACCCCATAAGCTCACTGAGCACAGTGGAAAGCTCACAGACCTACTGTGAAGCAGGGTGGGATGGGAGATCTGGCCAACCCATGTGAATGGAGCAGAGCCCCACAGTCAAAATCAAGCCATTTTTATCTTTTATCCCACCTCAGCAGTTTCTCTTTTGCCTCCTTGCATGAACCAGACACCAGGGACCCTTGCACTGAGGTGCAGAGCTGGGCAGAGAAGGGTACCCTCCTTCAGCAGTGCTCAGATGCTGTGGGGAAGGCGTACAAAGCAAAATAAGAAGTCAAGTGATGAAGGAGCAGCCTCTGGGATGGCTCACAGGCTTTGGAGTGAAAAGAAGGTAATTAGAGGGAAAGCACAGCTCTAAAAATACACAAACAATGCATATTTCATGGCTCTGCCAGAGCCATGCCCGGGCACTTGCTGTGAGAAGCACTCGGTACCACGGGGTGTTGAGCGAGCAGGAGATGCTCAGCTCAGGGCTTTTAGGGTGGTTTTCAGGGCCCCCTCCACACACAGACACTCACATACGTGTGGGGGTGCACACACTCACACCACTCACACGCACCCTCGAGTGTCCCTCTCTCCTGCCCTGAGCCCTCCTGCTCAGTCTGCATGAGCAGCCCCAGCAGACCTGTCCCTGGAGGTGTCCTTGTCCAAACAGGAGCCAGGAGAAACCAGCTTTAACATCTGTCAGGGGTTAAACAAGTCTGAGGGGTCAGGATTTGAGGCTGGGGGCTGCAGGGTGGTGGCAGCAGGAGCTGGGTATTGTCACCTCTCCAAGGTGTGCGCTGACAGCAGGCTGGTGGCTGCTGCTCCCCACTGGTGACAGCTGTCCAGCCAGAAACAGCCCTCACCTCCCCCTTCCTCCACCACTTCTGCTACTGCAATTTGCTTACAAAAGCCAGAATCTGGCCTTAATAGAAGGGAGAGTCCCAGGCAATGTTTGATTGCACCTGCTATTAGACCTGATAACCAGAGTTAGTAATGCAGATAATAAATACGATGTAAAGAGCCGTACAGGCATTAAGTCTAATTATTGGTATTGCTGGCAGATGTAGATAAAATGCATATGGAATCAATCTGGATATCAATAAAATAGCTGTCAGACCTCTGTGCTGCGGGTTTGCTGTGAAGGGATTGTGTTGCCAAGACCCAAAAACAAATGAGGAAGAAGAGAGCACACGGCAAAGGGCCAGAGCCACGCCACGTCACATTGCCTCCTGCCAGAAAGGGACAGGGCTGCTGCCCGGTCTGGGGAGAAGGCCAGCTTAAAGTGGGGGAAAAAGGGGTTTACGCTGAATGCACTGCAATGTGAAATCCTGCAGAAGTCAGGGACTGGGTCTGCGAAAGCTTTCCACACCCACGGTCCGGATGGGGTGTGTGGATACACACACAGACACCCACTGGACGGGCCCTGCTGCTCAGAGCTGCTCAGGAGCAGCAGACCCTTGCTGGGCGCTGTAACTCCTGCAGCACCAGCCCTGCCACCCCCGTTACCAACGTGCTGCATAAAAGGAGAGATGAATTACTGAACGTGGGAGAGATGGGGGAAAACACCTCAATGCGTTTCATATTTTCCTCCAAAACTCTGAGCTTTCCTGATTAAGGCTCTGTTTTCACAAAGCATAACAGTACTTCTTTTCCTTAAATTAGCCTGTTACTTTCTGCTTGACATGAGCTCCTGATTATCATGGCAACCCAAAGGGCTGCACAGCTTGTGGAAGACCAGGAAATCCCAGCACCAACTGCGCTCCTGAATGTTGGTCCCGTTGCCTTCTCAGAGAGTGTACAGGCTGCAAAGCACGATCTGCATTTGTGCCCTCCAAGACAAAGGGGCTCCTGAACAATCTAAAACCCACATGACACCGCTGATGCTGAGATTTCAGGGCAAAAGTGCAGTCACCATGGTGATATCAACTTACCTGAGCTGGAAAGCTGAGCTGGAGAGGCTGCACCACACTAGAAAAATAGGAAATTAACATCATGGCAAACACTTTGCTGAAAACTATTTGTGGCAGAAAAACTTCAGTTTTCCAAAGAGCCGCTGCTCTTAAAAGGTGCCACTGGTGTGTGCTGTGACAGGCCAGGGGATGTGATGTCAGCTGCCATCCATCAGCAGCATCATGGCCTGCAAGGGGTTCAATGTGAAGAGATGAGGGTGCTTCCATGTCTCTAATCCAGCAGAAACCGTTCTGCAAAATGGTCCTGAGTGGACAAACATGGGGACTTCGGCAGGTTTTGGTGGGAGGGCCAAGCTGATGAGCACAGCAGGACCTGTGCTGACTGCACTGGACCAAACACATTACTTAAGAGCTGCATCCTCCAGGTTCACCTTAAACATTACTGGGTTTTTTCCCTCCTTTCCCCTCCTCTTTCTCTAATGGTTCTGTTCTAGGTCGAAAACCCAAGTGCAAGCACAGTGAACCATTAAAGAGCAGCTCACACATCTCTTTTCTTCCCCTATTTCCATCTTTCAAAACGAAGGAATACATTGTCAGGTTAACTCTGACTTTGCAGAGCTCTAATGAGTTAGTCAGAGTTTATTTATGTGGAAAGGATGAATGGTTCCCTACATGTTAATAGCACAATCAGCAGCAAACCCCTCAGCATTAATATTTAATGTCCTTTGTTATGTACATGCCTGGCTGTTATTCAGAGAGGGCTGAGTCAGGAGAGCAGAAGCTGCTGGGAATTGAATAAGCATTATTTGTGGGATTTCTCTGAGTGGAAAATGGAAAGCAGAAAAGACACTGGTTTTATGTGTGGCAGCTCAATTGTCAAGAAGCTGCATTTCTGGATAGTGCATAAAACATGCAAGGAACTGCTGCAATGGAACTCTGTGGCTTTTTGCATTACCTGATCTCTTTAATGTCATTGCCTGCTTACTCCTGCCTTGCACATGCACACAGGTATTAATTTTGTGAGACATAAGGGAGGAAATCCAACAGACCAAAGCCAACATACATCCCCTGCAAATTCAGGATTATTCACGTAACAGTAAGACAGAGAAATCTCAGAGAAAGAGCCAACCTTGCACGCCCGTAGCACAGTCTATCTCCCATCTTTTATCCAGATTTCCTATGAGTTAGACAACCAAGTAAAATAAGAATGTGAACCCTACATCATTAGTACGTCTTCTCTTTTATGTACACAGACAAATACATTAAATTTCTATATAATAACAAATAAATATTAATCTTAAATCTGTTCTTCCTCTGCACCCGCTGTGATACAGCTGCCAGTTACAGATGGTTCCATCCTGCTCCCCTGTACAGAACAGACACCAGCAGTGTTTCTCCAGATAGCAGAGCTATGGCTGTTTTTCAATTTAAATCACCCATAAATGCTCCACTTTCCATATTTCCATGATTACTCCGTAACTATAGCAAACAGCCTAAGCCTGGTGTACGGTAATCACTTCATCTGAGTGATTTTTAGGAACACTCTGTTAGATGTGGGCATCTAAGGGATAAGAAAATGTGCTATATTGCATTACAGAGAAATTAAATACGAAGCTGTAATTTCAGATGCAAAGGCTCAGGTTTCAGCTTTTTTCTTACTCGTCTGGAAGAGCCTTTATTCTCGAAGCTGTGCTTTCTGGGGAATTTCCTTGAGAGAAGCAGAGGGGCCTCTCCCTCCTTCAATAAAAGGCAGAGAAAAAAGGAGCTTTGGTATTTTCAAACAAAGTCACCTTAGCTGCTCGCTCATGTCTTTGCTTCTCATCCTGTGCACGAGGCTGCTCGACGCTGGATCAAAAGGGACTTTAGGGAGTTTAATGAGCACAGCACAGGAGCCTTGTGGGCAGAAAGCACCACGGCCAGGCTGCTTTCCAGCAATGCATCCGGAGGGGGAAAGGGATGGGGAGGTGTTTTCATAGGATGCAACTGGAGATCGTGTGGAAAAAGAAAGAACTGCTGACGATCCTAAAAACATTTCAGGCATTTGCACCACTGGTTTGTAACCTCGTGGTATCACCGGCCACCACTGAGGCTCGATGTGAACTGCTCACTGGGCAGAAACTCGGTGTAAAAATGGAGAGAAAGGGGAACCTTTCCCTGAGTAGAAGTGAAGAGGAGGTGGAGGGGAGCAGAGAGAAGCATCGCTCTGGAAGCTCAGGGAGAGCAGTGAGGAGCCAGCGCCTGCCAACAGCCGCGCTGCAGCGCGGAGCCGCCTACAGCAGGCGGCAGCAGGGAGCCGGGACAGACGGACGGACGGACGGACGGACGGACGGATGGACAGGCAGAGGACGAGATGCTGCCATGGCCAGGGCAGCCAGAACTCCACACAGGCTTCGGGAAATTCGTCAGCCTCCTAATAACTCCTGTCTACCAGCAAAAAGGTAAAAGGAACGCAAAGAGTAAATAAAGTCACAAACTCGACAGATCACTCGGTGTAAAGAACTGAGACAGCAGCTGGCTGATGTGCTGGAAGCATCACACCACTGGGGCAGCAGATAGGCACTAGTGGTTATTTTTTATTCTGTAGTTCTTTCGGTGGTTCTGTGCTGGCACTCAGGTGTCACAGTGCCCCGGGCTCACCCCTGAGGAGCTGTATTAGCCTTCACAAAGCTGCTGAGTGATCATCTGCAAGTGTGGGCCAGCGGATGAGCTACTCTGAAGAAGAAAAGGGAGATTTGCTTTCCTACTTTCAGCCTGATTTCGGTATAATATCCATGCTCTATAATATCAATGTTACATATAAACAAACATAACGGTGATATATCTGTATTCATGTCTGCATTCCTGTTACCTGCAGGTCCTTTGGGAAGTCACAGATGCAACTCTGCATTTGCTGCTCTCCAAAGCCCTGTGATTTACTGACCATTTCCCAGTTCATGTTTCCCCTCTCCTCAGTGTCCAGCTGCATGCCAGTTGCACATGCATGTTTGCCTTGCAGCAGGAATTTCCCTAGCAGGGACTAGATAGGGCCCCCCTTCCATACAGCCCCCAGGGCAAGACAAAAAGGAAACCCTCAATCTCTCATCTTTCCAAAGTGTGTGATGGCTCTTTACTGGAGTTCATGGAGAAAACACATATTTTGGGAGTTGCATGACTCGTGTTTATGTCCTCTGCAGCTACATGTAAAACCACAGTGTCAGAGGGTCTCATCAGGCTGTGTTACAGGTCAGCATGTGACCACAAGCACCACTGGCAAGACACACAGGGCTCGATATTCTCAGCAGGGATGGGCACACAGGCTTGCTTGATGCTAATAAAGATGCTTTTGTCTTGTCCAGCTGGAAGCAGGAGTGACTGGATACCCCATGAGAGAGCTGGCTCTCATGTGATTTCCAGGTTATGTTTTTCATATCCCATAATCTGAAATCACAGTAGGGACAGGGCCCAGTCCTGCTCTGAGCTTCTGGGGCATCCATTGGCTTGCTGCTCCTGGCCCAAGCTCACATAGGTGGCTTCTCTAAACACAGCTGTGCAGCACCACTGTAGAACAAGAGCCAAGTATCCGTGTTCAGTGGAAAACAGAGAGCTGGAACTGTTAAGCAGCATGCAGAAACCTAAAGAGAGTATCTAAGAGATGCCTGAGTACCACTTGAGTGTGGTGGGATTGCCAGGGCACTGCAGATTCAATTCCTGGCCTTCTTTTGAGCACTTGCTCGTAGCTTCAATCAATTCAGTGCATGAGTGCTCAGAGAGGTGGAAATGGTGCTGCAGAGTGGAACAGGGGACGCAGAAGGGATGGCTGACACTGTCCCCCACGGGCAGTGCCCAGTGTTGCCATTGCTGCTCCATGTGCACAGAGTGGGAGAAGACAGAAGTGAAGCAAATGCGAACTCAACTTCTTTTCACTTTTCTCTCCCTCTGCAAGCATCTAAGCACCAGTTTACTTCCTGGGACTGCTGGGTCCCTGGATCTGCTCCTCTTGCTGGAGCAGCTGCCTGCCAAGAGCTGAGACTCTTCGATGCCACACAGCCCCAGCCCTCACCAGAAGGAAGCACCTCATCCTCGTCTACAGCAGGGAAGAGGTGCCAGCCAGTCAGCAGCCTCATTTGTCTGGAGTCCAGCCTTGTCCCTGCTTTGTTTGCTTCTTCTCATGGCAACAGACAAGCTCCAGAGAAGGTTTTTCACCCACTCATTTTACCTGATAACAGCCTTGAACCAGCATCTGTTTGCCTGCAGGCACAACTTCTCGCTGCTAGTTAGGACCTATTTCTTAGGAATTGTTGCTAAATGATGTCACTTTGGAATGAGCTCCCAACAAGCTGTGTCTGTGCTACCTGAACTCCAAAACTGCTGAAGCTTGCTACTGCTGGTGTCTGAAGGGTACAGGGACAACCAGAGATGTCAAACACATGGGATTCATCCCTCACTCGGCTCAAATGGCGCTAGGCAAGCCTTTCTTGTTTGAAAATTGCCTCCTCCTGGGGGAGTAGGAATGTAGGTGCAGGGGTCTGCTCTCTGCTCATCCGGGCATCCCCGAGCCTGCCCTTCTCCTGCCCATGGGAACACTCCTGTTCCGCTCCCTGCTGCGGCTGGGTGTGCTCCTGCACGGTACACACTTGGCACTGCTGGGCTCTGAGCTGAAGGAACAGCAAAGTGACAACCAAAGCCAGCAGAGGAGCATTATCTGTTTCATCCCAGCCAGCACTGACATTTGGGGTGCTCTCTCCAGGCCACTGCTGCTGCACACCCCTCACCCTGCCTCTGCTGCTCTGCTGGGGCTGGCACTGAGAGGGGAACACAGGTCATGCACCTGTGTGTGTTTCCACCAGGGGTGGAAATTGCACTCAGCTCCTTCCTCAGCTTTCAGGTCTTCAGTGGCATTTCACTGAGAAATGTGGCTACTTCAAAACCTTGCACAGAGCTGGTTCAAGAACAGGCACCCCTGTGACTTCCACTTTGGGGTTGGTTCTTGCAGAGCCTTTTCAGACTTCATCTTCTCTGGCTGGTGGTCAGATGATAACAGGGACCAAAGCACAGCTCAAACATAATAGTGGCAAAAAGGGCACAGTGAGTAACAGGGTGAAAGTGGGGCTGGGTCAGAGCAGCAGCTTGGTCACCACCCAGACTGGGCTGAGCTGCAGGTGTGGGGCTGCCTGTCCCTGGAGGGGGGATGCTTGCCCACAGAAATGTCCCATGGATGCTGCCAGGGATGGGCAAGGGGACCTCAACCTGCCTGGGGGAAGCAGGCTGTCGTAGGAGAAACATCAAGAGTGATTTTTTAAGATCATGTAATTTTTTAAGATTGGCACAGGGACCAGTCAGACACCAAAGACACCCTTTGGACATCCCTGAGAGTGTTCAAGGCCAGGCTGGATGGAGCTTTGAGCAACCTGCTCTAGTGAAAGATGTCCCTGCCCATGGCGGGGAGTTGGAATAAGATGCTCTTTGGGGTCCCTTCCAACCCAAGCCATTCTATCATTCTGTGATCTGTGTTGAGTCCAGATGTAGTTCAGCACAGCTACAAAGCACCGAGGGTCTCAGCTCTGGTCACACCTGCCTATCTCCAATTTTCAGCACTACACAGCATCACGTTTCCACTCTTGGTTGGACCAGCAGGCTGTCATTCCCTCACACTGGTGTTATTGTAAAGGAGGCAGAGTGATCTAAAATACAACACCATTTTTAAACACTTCTCTGACATGTTTTGGACCTGACCGTGCTGGGTGTGGGAGCAAAGACAAACACAGTCACACGCAGACGCACACTCCTGTGTGTAGACACCCTCCACAGCCTCATGTTTCTTGCTGGCTGATGAACAAGGGACCAAATGATGGGAATGTAACTTAGCACCAGGACCCTGTGCAAGCACAAAATCCCACTTGGTGCCAAGGACTTGTGATTTACGCTTTTGTTTCTGCAACAACAGACAGAGGCATAAAATTTTTTTTTTTTAAAAGGAGCTTTGCTGGATTTTCCATCCCCTGCCGAGACACAAAGCCGAATGGCAGCCAGTATTCCCAGCAACACCCACGGTTAAGCACCAGTGCTGTTGCCAACTCCTGCAATCTTATCACAAGCACCACAGCATTTGCTTTCCTTTCTTAAAGCCCCAACTCCTGGAGTCATGGGATTAAGCAGGCAACTCAGCTTTTGATTTTAATAGCAGTTTTTATCCCTCACTGTTAAGAAGAAAAGCTTTTGAGTGGGACAGGTTCAAACCTACAGAGAAAATAAATAAGAGTATCTACTTAAAATCTGGTATTTTTTAAGCCAATTTTATTTGGAGAAAGAGTTCTGAACATTTTGGAGAGCAGAACTTGTCAGCAGCTAAAGGAGTCCCTCAAAGAGCTAAAAAAATTAGTCTCAGCTGAGAAGATGCTGCAGGGGGAAAGTGGACTTGAGTTTTCATTCCTTTATCCTGTTAGAAAGATCAGCGATGGGAGAACATGTGGGTTCACCAGCTAAGGCAAAGCACATTTTGTGTCAAGAAGCCAACATTAAATTTCAAAAGGTGAAGACTGAGACTCCCTGGAAAGGGAATTAAGCTCAGTAGATAAGCCTGTCTTTGTCCCAAGGTGAGACTGGTGGATGGTCTTGATAGATCAGTGCTCTAGAAAAGGAGGAGGAGAGAGATCAGCATCTTCCATTTTGCAGCACTTGCTCCATGTGCTGGAGTCCTACAAAACCATCACAGGGACGGACAGATGTCCCCAGCGCTTGCAGCCCCCAGACCCTCACGGGTGATCTGCTCTGGCTCTCCTGCTTCTATTGCAACTTATTTGGGTCTGGAGCCGCTTCAATATTTTTGTCCTATCAAATGCCAAAAGCACCGTCAGTGCGAAGCGAGTAATTAAGAACAATAATTATGCAGATGCCCTCAGAATGGGGCCATCCACTGTTTTGCTTCAATTTTCAATAATTTTAAGTTGAAAAAGCTTGTATGATCCTTGAACACATCTATAGCTTAAAAGTACAAAATGGGGCGCTTTAATAGACCGTGGTGAAAATTATTCCCATAAATGATGAGAAATGTTTAAATCAATAAAACATTTGTTTAGATGTCCATATGGAGGAAAGATACAGTCTGTTGCTCTTCATATTGGATTGATCCCACTGTGTTAAATTACAGCTGGCTACAGCCCTTCATCATTTACTGCGCAGCTTGACAAGCATGTAAAATATTCACACTGAGCGCAAAAATTTCGAGTGTCTGATCTCTGCATTGTCCTTGTCACTTCCTCCCAGCCAGGGCCAAATTAAAGGCTGCTTAATACAGGGGGAAGCTTTGCTGCAGCTCTCCCACAAGCCTTTAGCCACGTTACCCAATATCCTCCCGGCTGGCCTGCGGGAGCCAGCAGCTGGGGAGCAGATGCAGGCAGCTTTCCACACGTGATGATGGCCTGTCTGCCATAGCCCTTGCATTTGGGGTTTATCAGCAGCTCTGGGCTGTTGATCATAAATATATAAATGCAACAGAAACCTGGTTTTAAGAGAGTAGCTGCTGTCTGAAGGTGCCTGGTCTGTGCTTCTGAGAGGGTGACAGCAGTGACGGTGGGTAGTGGGAGGAGCAGCCAAGGGGATCTGGGAGCTCTGGGATTTGCCTGCCTGTACCTCTCCTCAAAACACAGCACAGTGTGGGGTGCTCCTCGTGAGGACCACAGAAAGAGGCCAGGAAGGTCAGTGACATCAGCTTTTAAAGCCATCTGAAATTCAGTAGCCAAAGGACCTGTGAATCAGAGTAATAATTCTGGGTACAACTGGATCTTGAAATTGAAAATGTGCACGTGAAAGCAGCTGCCTGTGCATCCCATTGCCCTGTGAAAGCAGGCAGGCCTGTCACTCCTGCCCACAGGCAGCTCTGGCAGACACGTGGTGTGACCAGCCAGGTCCATCAGAGAAGGCAGCTCCTGAAAGCTCCATCCATCAGTGGTGGAAAGAGGACAGCTCTTGTACTCTGCTCCACTTGAGCCTCTCTCCTACCAGGGATGGGCAGGGGGAGCATTAAGGAAGAAGTAGGACTGGCACCCTAATCCTGCCTTGTGGCACAGTGCTGATCCTGGGCTGACTGGCAAGGCTCAGAGGAGAGCTCAGGCTGGGCTCAGACACAGGGAAACTGTATAGCCACAGTCCTGGCTGTGCAGCCCCAAAAGGCAGCATATCGCAGGTTCTGCTCAGGAACTTGGACCAAGCTTCACAAAACCCCTTCTCAGCCCCATTTTGGGATCCCAGTGAGTGCTACTGTGCATCCTGCAAATTCACTCTTCTCAGGGTCTTGCTTTTCCCTTGGGAAATGGGGATCTGTGCCCTGCAAAGCCTGGTCGATGCTGAGGCATCCCTGTCAGAGCAGGGAGAGAAGCAGGAAAAGGAAGCACAGCTGATGTCCTGACCAGAGCCGGCAGAGGCCACTGCTGTATGCTTAAAACTAACTCCAGGCTGAGGTCTCTGATGTGGGCTTCACTCCCGGGCATGCTCCTCACTCCAGAGCGTGTTTTTCTCTCTTCTCTGTGGTGTCATGTCTTGGCTGCAGGATCCCCAGGCGTGTTGCAAAGCCCTGGGTCAGAGCCACGCTTTCTGCTCTCTGCAAAGGGGTGATGTCAGTGTCTGCGTCCCTCCCTTCCTCGCCCCCAAACTCACCATCGTCACCAGACGGACTGTCAGAAACCACTGCTAGGAAATGCAGGTCCCCAGGGAGCCACTGCACTCCAAACCAGATATCTTTAAGGCAGTGTGATATAAAGACTTTTTTTTTTTTAATGAGAAAGAAAGCAAAATGAAATCTGGAGCCTCTCAGACATGGCAACCTCAAAAACGTGGCCACCTTTCAGCAGGGCATGGTCTGTTCTCCTGCCTGAGTACTCTGCCTGTGCCCTCTGCAGTACCTGGCAACTGCCCTCCCAGCTTTGGGCTGATGTGGCTTTGGGATGACCTTTGTCAAAGCTTTTAACCTTCCGTGTTGTAACTAAGATGATATAAAAATGATCCAAATTGGGCTGAACAATGAAATCCATAAAAGTATTGCTGCCTTGCTGCAGTTCCACAGCTCAGGTCTGTTTGTACGTACCCAGCGATGATGGAGCAGTATGTGAGGTGCCTTTGATGCTTGAAATGGCTTGGATCTGTGAAAAGAAAGCTGAGCCGTGCCTTTACTTTAGTGAAGTGAAGTGAACAGAGAGGTGACTATTAAATGCCGGTTACTACTCTTAAAAAAGGCAGCAATGTGGAAAAATAAGTAGGGCACCATCAGTAAAGTCAACAGTTCTTTCTAAAATAGCTTAACTTCTTTAAATAGCTTTCGATAAATTTTAGAATAGTTTAAAAAGTTTTTTTTTATGAGACAGAGGGCCTTTTTCATTGGAGGATAAAAGAGGGTGTTAATTTTTCAGAAACCTGGCATTTTTTCAATGTGTGCCTTTCAGATTTATGAAGACAAACTTGCTCCTTGTGCCTGTGTTTTATCATCTCGTTACTCCCAGTACCAGGGGGAACAGTGTGCTCTCTCATAGTGTACTCGGGTGGAAATGCTGTGCCCCGGTCTGTCTTGGTCGTAATGAAATGTGGCCGAGCACATTCAGCTTGTTCCAGCTGATGTTACACCTCCTTTTGCTCTCCAAGTGGAAATGCAGTCATCACAGGGTGTGTATGTGTGGGGGAGATGCCTTCCCAACGGGCCCTTGGGATCCAGACACGGAATTAGCAGCGTTGCCTAATGAAGGAGCTGTAAGATGTGGGTGTAGATTCAGCCCAGCCTGGAGTACTCTCAGTTTTGCGACCAAACTTGTAGGACACATAGAGCCAGAACCTAAATGAGGATAAGGTTTACTACTTTCTGTCAGTTTACCAATCTTTTCAGTCATTCTGGCCTCTTTGATTAGCTATTCCAACATTCCCGAATGCAAGTATTAATTAATTGCTGTTAATGGAGTTGGGTCACTGTTCATTTCCCATCTATGACTCTGCATAGTCTCGTTCCCAGTTTGACAACTGAAAGTGTGACTTCACAACCTGCTGCCAAGGTGCTGCCAAGCACAGAAGCTAACCGTCCTCCAATTATCACTTTCCCTTCTATCCCTAAATAGAAAGGACATGTGCAGCAGCACAAGCATTATCTGCTCAATTGTTCTGTGTAAGCAGCTCATTTCTGGAAGAGATCTCTAGCTCGCTTATCCCCAGCATGCTGTGTTGCAAATAAGTCCAAACTTTCAGTCCCCTGCCACAGAAAATTAGGTCCAGAGGGAACTATCAACACTTTTCTCCTTGAGAATATTTGTACGTTTGCAGTCACTGCTTTCCCAGTTTGAATCAAGGAGCGGTGTGGGTGTATTGGGTGAAGAATTAAAGTTAATCACTGATGTGTACATCAGCAGTGCTGTGCCTGAATCGCTCAGACAATTTTAAAATGCTACTTTTAACCCATAAAACTGAACTGGGTCTGGCTGTTGCTTCTGTTGCATCAAAGCACCAGAGGTGACAATCCTCCTGCCTCTGCAGACTCAGCCCGAGTAGGCCCAACAGTTTATTGTGAGGATACCCCTGAGCTGCACTGCTAAAAGCATTGCACAAATGTGGGGTGTAAGCTTTGTTTAGAGAATCTTCTAGAGCAAGTGGCAAGGAGAGACAATGGCCGGTTGGACAGGAGTCCAGGGGTCAAGAAGTAATTGATGGGAAAAATGCAGAAGATATTGGGATCCTTATGACAGTAGGAGAAGGAAAAAGCAACAGCAGCAAGATCTGCTCTAAAAGCTTTAGGAATTAGTGCTTCAGGAGGCAGAAAATCCCCTGGGGACTAACAGCACTTCATGATACCCTATTTTTTTAATTCCTTGTACTTGTTTCAGCCATTGAGTTAAGCAGCTGATGCCAAGTCAGAGTGGAAATTGCCCAGGGAAGGCATGTGGCGTGCACGTGCGTGGAGGTAATGGCTTTATCGTGACCGGCCCTGGGGGCCTGAGAGCCAAACAAGAGCCCAATAATGGCTGCAAAGAAAATAAAGTGCTGCTCTCCATCTAGTGAGTGTGGGTCACACACAAATGGCTGTCAAAGAAAAGGGCTTCAGGCAGGAGAGTCAGACACGGCTCTGCAAGGTGTTAGATGGCAGAAATCTCCAAGGAGAAAAGAGCATGGATAGTTCATTGCTTGAGATACTTCAAGTTCAACTGATAAAACACTAAAAATAGACTCCGGGGAACTAACTGAAGTAGCAGAAGTCGAGTGAGGGTGTGGGGAAGCCTGATACATGATCTGATGGATGTTAACTTCTGTGATCCTACAAAGCCATGGTAAAGAGACATCTGTGCCTCTCCCTGCCAAACACAACCAGCTCCCTTCCTCACTCAGCCTTTCAGCACACCCTCCATCTGCCATATTGCACAAGCCACGCACACAATGAACCACTGAAAACAACCAACACCCTTTAGAGGTAAGGGAAGGTGATTGTCTACATCTTTATTTTCACTTTTATAATAACCACCCCAGTGCTTTGTTCCAATGCACAGCAAAGCATTATGCACAAAGAACTAAACCGTCCACATCCATTAAGTTTCTGTACCTTGTTTTCTCTTTTAGACTCCTGATAAATTATATCAAGGCGAGTAGTTAAGATGTTTGCTGCTGGTGGGAAAACCCCTCAAGGGTCTGCAGGGCATTGAGTTTCCAGGTTCTTGCTGCCTGTGCTGGAAGAGATGGGTGTTGAAAGCAGCATGCTCAGGTCTGAGGAGCAGGGAACACCATGGGTTGTTCTCCAGACTGGTGCTGACTGATGGCAATAGCTGAGAGGGTGCAACAGCCACAGATAAGAAGAGGGGATTGCCTCGATTCATCTGAAAGCAAGGAGAGATGGGAAAAATTGGCACCCTGCAAAGACGTAGATATCAGCTAAGGCCCAGATATTTGGAAGCGATTCCTCTTCCATCATTAGCTGTCACATCTTGCACAATTAAATTGTGTGTGAGAATAAACATATTTAAACAAACATTTGCAGAAGTAATTATCAGATGGCGTATACAGTCACAGTAAATGAGCAGGCAAATCCTGACCATGAATTCTTAGCTTTAAAACTGTTTAAAAACTATGGATTTTTTCCAAGCAGCCTCCTATATGCACAGCAAGATGTCTTCATGCACAGCTGCAAACTTCTGACCCCAGGCTATTTTCTTTGCCCAGTGATTTCAGCATAAGCTGCAATATTTGCTTTATTCTTCTGCCCACTACAACAGCTGAAAGAGTAAGTCAGTTCCTTTTTTTTATTTTAGAGATGCTCGGAAAAGGAACCGAATGTGATTACAGGAGTAACCTGATGGGGCCGTTGGCACAGAGGGATGAGCCTCCCGTTTCATTTTTGGAATGAGACACTTCGTGTGGCAGGAGTGTCTGTGGTTTTAATAATTACACAGTTGTAAAGGAATTGCAAATAGTTTTATTGATATTTGGATTAGTGAGTAAATCAGACTAATGACAGAGGGAGAGACCTGTTTGTCTACGTGCACATAGACTTTCCACAGTTCTTCATGAGCCAATCAAATAAGCTGTTCCCAATTTTTAAAAAGTGTAATTTCACTATCTTCAATGAGAAACAGTCACGTTAACACCATCCCAAGGCAATTAATGCTTTGCAGGACAAAGCTTGCCATGGGCACCTTTATTCCCAACTTGGTGCAATAAATAGGGGCTATTTTCAGGGATGTTAACTTGATTCTCTGCCCATGTAACACTAATCCTTCAGATGTGGTTTGGAGTTGAATATATACATGCACCAGTGCTCTTGGCTTGTGACAAACATGAGAAAATGGACGCCAACATTTGGAAACATAGTGCAAAAGAGAGAGTCCAAATCAAAGCAAAGGATTTTGAAGGACATCGTTATGGAAGAGAACCAAATCTTGTGTCTCTCTGAGCAGCATCAAAGGGGTTTCTTTAATATTTGAGACCTTAATAATGTGAGGCATTTAATCTCCTGTTTTGCTAAGCGATCTTGCTTGATGAGGTGCCTCTCAACTTTCCGATCTGTTACTGTAAGCACACAAGTGACTTTCTGCTAACCCAGGCACGCAGTGGGAGGAGGGAGGAGCTAATAAAAAGGGAAACACAGCTTTTGCTGAAGTTCTCACATGTCACGGCCATTTAATCGGTCACAAATGAATTCTCCAGGCTGGCAGGTTACCCAAGACAGCCACAGCCCCAGCCCCTGCCCACCATGCCACCCAAGGCAGGTATGCCATAATACACTGCATCAACTTCACTAAAAGCAAACTCAGATATGTCTAAGGATGGGTTAACTGCTCTGTGTTGACAAAAAAATTATGAAATAATTGTGAAGACAAAGACCTCATTAGCTGAAGTTGTCTGCCGACTGTAATGACATCCTGGACACCTGTCAGTGAAGAGCTGCAGGGACGGAGGAGGCTGTTTGATCCTAATCTCTTTCTTGCCAGTCTGGATCAGTTCTGTCTCTGTTTGATCTAGCAGAGGTTTAAATGACCGGTGCAGTGGCCTGTTCTGCAGCCTGCAAGGCTGGAGATAAGTCTGCAGAAATACCCAGCTGACCTTGGAATGAGCTTTGCTCGGATTTGCTTACAGGTGGTGATCAAAAATACCGCATGACGGCTGCTTAGTGTGAAAGAGATCCCTTGCACACAAAAGCGCGTCAGTGTTGCAAAACACAACTTGCTCAGCCGGGGATGCCAGAGATGCCGTACCCCATTCTTGACATGGGCTTCTTAGCCCAAGCTGCTAAGAAATAATTGAGAGGCAGTCTAGCATTACAGAGTGAGGGGAGACCCTGACAGGCCAGAATGCCAACCCTGCAACGCGTCCACCTCACAGCATGTCCCACACGCCTGCTGCTGCAAATAGCCAGCCAAGCCCACGCTGTCCCAGCAGCCAGAGCCATTGCAACTGGAGGCAGAGAGGGGAATGGAGAAATGATGCGTTTATGGTGGCTCTCCTGGTCTGGGGAATGTGGAGAGATGAGCGTCCGTGAGCCTGGTTTCTCCCTTTGGCACTAAGGATAACCACCCTACCAAAGCCATGTGCACATTCAGAATTAACTCCTCAGAGCTTGCCATGCTGAACCATATTCCACCACCTCAAGCATGCACAGCCTCCAGCGAATGCCCCAAGTCTCTGTTGTCCTTCCTGGCATTAGGATTTGTGTCAGCATACCTTTGATTTCCTAGGACCCACACAGCATTTGTTTATGGCACATGGTAAAGCAGCTTCCTTTTCCCCTCTTGAGAACTGAGGTTATTTCAACCTCCTGCCACAAGAGATCTGCGCTTGTTAACAGGCCAACTGTTCACGCTGCTGAACAGAGATGCTCAATGGCCTTTTGTGCTTTTCTGTGACTTGGAAGTGTGTTAAGCTGAGGAAAACCACGGTGCATTTTTGCTGACCCTTGCGCAAATCAGCAGTTCTGGTGCAGAAGTACGAGGCCCATCTGGTGGGTGTATGGCAGCTCGCAGAGCTGGGCTGACTGGCAATGGCTACAGAACTTGTGTGTGAGAAAATGGGGCTTCACGAGACGAGACGAGGAACTTTCTGGCTTTCTAGCACTGGAAATCTCTATAAAAGGAGTCTATTTTGCTCTCAAGATACGAAGCCAACTACAACAGTCTGCTACAGGTACATGTTGTAACACACAGGTGTTGGCAACACAGTTGGTGGGCGGCTGATGATGGAAATTCAGAGCGGTTTTTAAAGTAGTTAATGTTCAACCCACAGGCTTTGTTCATGTTCCTGAAGCGGACAGTCCACGATGGGAGTTTCCACCCTGCACTTGGATCTCTCTGAAACACACACAATCCCTCTCTGCCTTCCTGAGGAAAGCATTTATTTTGGTACTTGTTTTTCGTCTGGCAGGTTGGTGAAGATCTGTGGGAAAAGTTTGGGCAGGTATTTCACGAAAGGATATGAATGGGAGAAAGTGCTTACGTGTTTGGATAAGCTGGACATATTTGCCATCACCTATGGCTCCCAGCACCCGGAGGACTCTCCTCTCTCACATTCAGTAGTTTGGGAGGTCTCGTGCAGTCCACATACACCTACAGAGAAAATCTGAATAGTACAGGTCAAGGATGGAGCACTCAGGTCCCAGACAGAGAAAAAGATACTGCTGCACATCCACACAGTACACACAGCCGCAGCCTGTTTCACCTTTCATAGTATTTGCAAGACTCAAGCAAATATTGTCAAGTGACCTACATGTTGACAGTTTCTCTTACTGCCTCACACAAAAAGCAAATACACCCATCAGCCCTGGCGTGGATTCAAGAGAAGCCAGGGGTGCCATATGTGTTCACATCCTGGCCACACGTGGTGATGGCAACAAATAATTGGTTGCAAATGCACGTGTTACTTTCTTGATTAGTTGCTTTACTGTGGGATCTGCTGTATTGATTAATTTTAATCTACTTTGTATGTTATTTAGATCTGAAATTGAGTCGACTGCAGGGGATGAGGAAAATGCTCTAATTTTTTTTGGAGTATATTGCATTTGATTAATTTTATAGCCTGTGTTGATAAAAGCTTTTATCCTAGTCTGCTATCAATTTAACTCTCTGCGTTTGTCATTTTTTACTCCTGAGGTTCCACGTAATTCAGTTTCATAAACGGATTTGATGGATGTTTTCTGATACTTCAATAAAGCCTTTTGGCATAGATTTGCCTATCCCTTGCTTTGCACGTACCTGGACAACTCTTGCTGAAGACAGGAATAGAACTGTATTCAATTAAAAAGTGTATTGAAAAGAACAGGATGGCCAGAGCAGATGATTGTAAACAGTGTCCTTTGACAAAGCATGAAGCATAAAGCCCAAGTGGAAGAGAAAACTGTCCCAGGAGGATTAAAGACAGTTTTGCAGCCTGCAAGTCCCCTTTCATCCCTCTTTCTGCTCTATCTACCATCTATCCCACGGGGCTGAAGGGAGGGCAAGCCTGCAGTTCTATCATGAGCCTCTTCTGGGACAAGGAAACACTGTCTGATCTTCAAAGGTCTGGCACAGGCAGTAGGAGGCTGTGTGAGTTGCTTCTGTAGTTGCTATTAGCATAGAATCACAGAATGGTTTGGGTTGGAAGGGACCTTAAAGATCGTGTAGCTGCAACTCCCGTGCTGTGGGCAGGGACATGTTCCACTAGACCAGGTTGCTCAAAGGCCCCATCCCATCTGGGTATTATTTCCCAGCCCAGGCAGG
Organism: Mohoua ochrocephala; assembly: GCA_013398855.1. NCBI lineage: Eukaryota > Metazoa > Chordata > Aves > Passeriformes > Acanthizidae > Mohoua > Mohoua ochrocephala. The sequence goes on along the minus strand of VZTA01014284.1, from coordinate 251,593 downwards.
AGGGGATGAAATGTCACCTTTCTTGCAACACACCTGCACAGACCTTATCCCTGTGGGATGGCCAAGGTGACTGTGGAGCTCTTCTCGTTCTTTGCTTGTTTTTATTTCTTGTTTCTGTGTTACAGTCCCATGCCTGCCAGAGTTCAAGGAGTGTTTGGACAACATTCTCAGGCCCATGGTGGGATTCTTGGGGTGTCCTGCACAGGGCCAGGAGTTGGACTCAATGATTCCGATAGGTCCATTCCAGCTCAGCATGTTCTATGATTCAGTGAAGTTACAGATGTAGCAAGGTAGCAGGTGCAGGTACCACATGGGCTTCACCAGAAGATTTCTTTGGTCTGGTGGATATTTAAAGTGTGATGTGAAAGAAGATGACCTGTACCTGTCATAAATTCATGTGGGTGTGGTTCTGCTGGGGCTGTCAGCAGGGGTGTTCCCTTAGCTGTTTTCATGTCCTTTAAACAATAGTAACCGAAAAGTTCTGACCAGAACAAAAACCAGTATTTATATCAGGGCTTCCAGTGATATATGTAAAGGGGAGTTTTGAAAGTTTGGTGTTAGCACAGCTTATCAGCACATGGAGGGGCCCTGTGAGCTGAAGAGGTGGACCTGCTGGATGTGCCCCGCCAATTGAGCAACTAAAATGACATCTGCATGAGCAACTGATAAGCACTGCCTCCCAGAATTGAGAAATCATCACAAAGAGCCATGAGGAGCAGCTGGGGTACATGCAAGCCTGCACCCCTTCTCCTCCCACCAGAGCCCCAGAAACTTTCCACAGAGGGGCAGAAGAACCCAGGGAACTTGCTTTGAATCCAATAATTTAATTTTGCAGGTCATTAAGCGTTTGTGTTTTGGGTGAGTTTTACTGCAGTTCACCCATTCCACACCATCTCCTGTCCCAAGGGCGAACTCCAATGTCTGATGATTGTGACACACTAAAAATTTTTACATTTTAACTGTGATGTATATAGTGCACAGGAATGGGTTAACTTCTCCTGAAGGCTGCTTTCAGCCACAGTCATTTTGCAGCAAAGATTGTACCTCTCACAGGACTTTAGAGATGACAGTGGTAGAGTTTGAAGAAGGAAAATGATATTAAAATCTCTTCAGGTATAGATGCTGTTATTCTCAGCTACCAGGCACTGGCTTCAAACAAGCAGGGACACAAAGAAAACACCACACACTGTTGTCAGCCACACTAATGCTCAGTGTCTCAGTTTTGTAGCTGCTTGGATATGATGAAAACAAATCTTTAATAGGTGCTGCTTCCATCATTGCACTGCACTCTGTTTTCTATTCAGTTGCAAGGACAGCTCATTTCCAGCAAACGGGAACAATGCGCTCATATTGCTAATTCATGCCACTACACACAAATGTTCAGATTATGTTGTGCAGAACCAAATTCCAGTCCCATTCACGAGTGCAACTCGCACTTCAATCCAGTTCCCTAGCAAGAAGCAGGGAGCCCTGCAGCAAAGCTTGTGACAAATTAAAACCTGAAAGAGGCAATGAAAGAACATCTGATGTATTTTATTATTTTTTTAATAGGGTTTGAAAGGCAGACCTGGACATATAGCCGAGGGTGGAACCCTCGGGGAACTAGTGTCCGAGATGATTTGAAGGTAAATGATTTGTCAGGAGGTTGGCACCCACAGAGTGCTGCACAAATTTCCCTGAATCCACTGCCTCCCTGTTTTGGTTTGTGGTGATATGTGGGCGCAGACAGGATATTTTGATATAAAGAATTTGAGGGTGGATAATTTAAAGACTAAAGCAGAGTGCAGACTAATCTTGGGGAAATGCAAGGTAAAAAGATGTGTTAAAAGCTGCTGAGAGCAGGGGCTGGGCATCTAAGTGGCCGATACAGCCTTTTTGTGGCAGATGCTCAGTGGTCTCTGGTCCTGGGACATCAGGAGCCCTCCCACAGGCCAGGGGGACCTGGGCTCAAATCGAAACTGAGACCCTGTCCAATCTCTTGGCAGTCTGGGGAGCTGCCTACCCATCCCACAGCGCTGTCTACCTTTGCTAATTCCTTTCCTGAGTTACCACCAGTGCCTGGCACTCCAGGGATAAGTGGGCGGCCAGAGAAACCCACTTTGACAGGCAATACTTCTCTTAGGAAAAATTACACCATCTCTGCCTGATTCACCTGCCGTGACTGCATGGACCAGAACACCTTTCATGAATGGGGCCAATCAGCTGATCCTCCTGCTTTGGTGCTAAGCTGCTGCACTGTCTTTTCTCAATATTATCCATGCTAATTTCCTTGCGCTCCAGTTTGGAATATTATGACTACGGCAAATAGTCCTGAGCAGCCCTGATGGCAGATGACCTTCACGCTCTTCTGTGGAAAAGACACCCCAAAAGCATTTCCAAACTTTTTGCAAGAGCAGCACGTATGAGCCCATGTACATGGGCATGCACACAGCTGGTACAGACTCAGGGAGCCCCCCGCTTTGGGACTTCTGACCCCCACTATGTGACACGGGGGCACCCACAGCAAGACCAGGGCTGTGTCAGCTCCAGGCGAGGCGGCAGAAGACAGAGATTGATTTGCCAGGATGGAGCTGATAAGCAAAGAAAATTCCATTGATGTACAACCAAGAGGGTAGAGCTGAAGACCTCGGCGTTCTTATTATGGAAAATTTCAGGCAGGTGTTATCTGTTACCACGCTACCTCGCTCACGATTGCTTCAGATGCGATGAGGTAGGTTGGGCTGGGCTGGGCTGGGCTGCGTCAGTCATTGTTTGGTTGGCGCATTGTTAGGGGACAGTTTCGTCAAGACGTGGCCTTTCACTAGATGGTGCTCTTTGCTGAGCCATCGCTGTGTCTGGCCCCTCTTCTTGGATCTGGGCACTTCCAAGCGATCTGCCTCATAAGCCCTTCTCGTACAGATGGAAGGAAGGCAGAGCAAAGTGCTTTTCCAGGGTGCCTGCTCTCACGTGCCTTATTTTATTGGCGGCATAAAAGAAAAAAACTACTGCTTTATATCTGATTGCAACAGGTGTACAATGCTGGTACATTCCAGTCTCCAAAATGACCAAAATGCACAAGCATTGAAACCATTTTTATTGTTTCAGTTGCTTTCAACTGAATCAATGGTGCATATTTTGGAAGCCAGTGCCAAGTTCACGTGCAGGGTTTTCAGCAGACAATCTTCTGCACCGTACACAGTGTTGGTTTTTCTTTTCTACTTAGAGAGAACATGATGCACGGGAATTACCTGCAGCCTTCTCCCAGCGCTCTGACCAGCAGCAAGGTCTCCAGAAAGAATTGTCAAGTACTTTTGGGGCGGTTCTCATGAAGTGACACATGTTAAGCTCAGCGCTGACACTGCCTTTGCGCACATGATCATCCAGCCACTACCAGGGCTAGCGGGATACACACGTGTGTGCGGTAGGAGAAGCCAAATGGAAATGTTGGGCCACCACATGTACACATTCCCAAAGAGCTTCCAACAAAAACGGTAACTGAAGGCAAGGCACCACCACAAGAGATCAGGCATCTTCATTCTGCAGGGCCTCCTCCAGCCCAGCCACACACGGACCACAGACCACATGAGCTCATTTGCTAATGGTGGGTTGCCGTTTCCACTGCTTTTCCGGGGCAAGGCGTGGGAACCATACGGGAGATGTTCCTCCATCAAACCTACACACTGCACACAGCCATAGGAGAGCCGGGAAAGACGGCGAGGAGCAGGACGAGGCTGCAGGCTGGGTCGGTGGGACTCAAGTGGAGCTGCTGGGTTTGTGACAGGTACAGATGTGCAGCAGATCCCGTTCACAGCTGGACAGCTTGTGCTCTGGGCACTAAGAGAGGCTTTAACTGCTGGAAGTGGGGACGCCAGAACTCCAACAACCAGAACAGGCCCTAGAGCCGGAGCTCAGCACGTGGGAAGGCAGGATCCTAGCATCCTAGAATGGTTTGGGTTGCAAGGGACCTTAAGCATCATCCGGTTCCCACCTCCCTATCACGGGCAGGGACACCTCCCAGTAGCGCAGGTTGTTCAAACCCCCATCCAGCCTGGTCTTGAACTCTTCCAGGCATGAAGCAACCCCTAGATCCCCCTCCGATAAAAACAAACCCGCAGCCGACGGAGCTGCCTGCGCGCTTTCACACCCGCACCACCATGCTACACACACGCAGCCGCCTCTCCCCGAGCAGCCGGGAAGGGGCACAGGCGAGGGGGAAGCCCCGCGGGCGGGGAGCGGGGCTTTCCCCAGCGCTGCTCACGGCGCAGGGCAGCCGGTCGGAGCTCAGCCCCA